>JALXJV020000015.1:34818775-34968691 GCA_024633595.2 Lepomis macrochirus
AACTTTTAATTCTTACTTATTTTACTTAACTTTAGGTAACGTAATTATCCATCCCTTTTAATACTTTGCGATGTATTGATGTCATTGTCTCACCCAGGTCCACTTTCTGTGTTCAGAGTCCTTACAAAGATCTCTGCTTCAGCTGGTTGGTTAAAGATCCGAGACTGACCGTTGTGCGTCACCAGCAGTCGAGCGGGAGGAATCATGCCGTATCGTATCCCCATAGCACGGAGTTGTTGTCTCACACAGTCAAACTCTTTCTGTTTTTTATGCACACCAGCTGCGAGGTCCTCATAAAATCTCACCGGATAGTTCTTGAATAGGATCTGTCCCTTCGTCCTGGCAGCTCTTATCACCGTTGCTTTATCCCTGTAGTTTAAGAACTTCATAATAAGAGTCCTTGGTGCAGCGGTGTTAGATGTGCTTTTCTGGCCAAGCCGGTGCGCTCTTTCCAGTATCAGAGTGGTGCGTAGCGGTGCCAGGTTCAGAGCCTCCGGTAGCCAGTTTTCCAAAAAGGCGCAGGCGTCCTCTCCCTCCACGCCCTCAGGAAGGTTAACCAGTCTCAGGTTGGATCGTCGCGACCTGGTCTCCAAGTCCAACATTTTTCCTTCGAGCTCTTTATTTTTATTTTCGAGTACCTGGACCTTAGCTTGTAGACTGGTGATGTTGTCCTCTGCTGCAGATATCCGCACTTCCGCCTCACCAACCCGCTCGGCGCACTCGTTAACATCTTTTTTAACATTCTCTATTGCTGATAGAATACCATCTAGTTTGGAGGAGAAATCTGATTTCAAGTTTGCAATTGCAGCCAGTATTGCCTCTGAACCAGTCTCAACCGTCTTATTTTCCTCATTCAACTCGCAATTTCCCTCCTCCATTGACTCGCACGTGGTGGTGTTAGCCTCGTTATTTTCACAGCTAGCTTCAGAGCTCACCTTAGAAGTGAAGTTAGATAACTTCGATTGAGTCGGTTTGCTGGGGTTTTTACTGGGCTTCCTTTGTGAGAGAGGCATCACAGCTGTTTCAAACGTCGTTCAGTGTCACTTGTAACGAGTATTTTCCAGGATTTTACAGAAAGGTAGCGGAGCGGAAGCGAACACCTCTCAGCAAGCCGCCATTACCGGACCCCCCCCTTTTTCTGTTTTACTAGTTATTATAAATATTGTTTATTGTTTAACTTTATTCAAGTTGAGAAATACACATTTAAAAATCAGTATTTTGAGTATTTTGCTTGATAATTAAGCAAATAGACTGATAGGACCATTTGTTCCATTAAAACTGAATCGCAGTATTGTTCTGTAAATGTGTAAATGCTCTGTATTTGTCTAGCAGGCACTAGGCTTGTCTTGTCTTTACAACCACTCAAAGGGCTGTTGTACTACATCGTATTCAGGGTTCAGTATCTTGCCCAAGGACACTGGGCATAGTCGGGGATTGAACTGCAGATCTTTCAGTCTCACGGGTAGTATTTCTAAGATTAAACCCCCAAAGACAAAAACATGTGCAGTGGTAAAGTAAGAGCACAAGCTCCCCAGCTCTAATATCACTAGTTCCATTCACTTTCCATCTAGTGTTAGATAGGGGATGGGTACTAGGGACAAGTATCACTACTCGATAGCTTTATGGTATCAACCAAAACGGCCCGGTATCAAGTAGAATTGAAACGTCTCCAGTCAAACTAGTACTTCAAAGTACTTTGAAACATTGATACTTTTTGTAACCAAAATGCGACAAAAAGTTACTATTTGGTTTTGCGTGCGCGCAAACACACAAGCAACATGCCGAAAAGAAGAGAGGAGCACGCCTTTTTTTTTCCTTATGTGTCTGCACCATAAACTGCAGAAAAAAAGGCCTGTACACGCCGAATCCAAGCGTGTTTTAACAGCTGCGATCTCAGGCATGTTTGCCACCGTTGCAAGTTTATCACCACAAGCTTGCCTTTCTGTTGGTTTCATCTTCTGGTATCATTTAACGCTTCTCTGGACATTTTTATTTGCTGTTCACATCGCTTGTCACTGATCAATCGCTGCGTTCCATCTCATCAATTAAACGCTTTTGTGACGCAGCAGCGATCAGTTGATTTTCCTCACGGAGCCTCCGGCTGCACCTGCAGCTGCTTCAGGTGTAGTTGGTTTGATCAGCTGAACATGCAGCCTCTCTTTTCCTCTGAGTCTTTAGTGTAGTCAAGTGATTAAGTCATTGTTTAAACAGAATCCTTAGCTACTCGCTTTATATTTGTGACTGTTATTTTTGTATGAGGTTTTTGACTCACCAATAAAGGAAATCGCACTCGAGGAAATCTTTCAATTCAGTTTATTGATTATCTGTTGTTTACTTTCAACACAAGTATCAAAAAAATTACCTTTAAATTTGTTTCCCACAACTTATTTTGCCACTAAACTGTTTCACTCCTTCCCCTCCTTCAAATAAAAAAAAATCAAATACTACCCATGAGGATGAAGTAATTAGGATGAGGAGGATGTGATAAAGTTTCCCAATGCTTTATTCAAACAGTTATTTGAATCAAGAAAACAATAGATCCATAACAACAAGAAAAATAATAATAGGCTACCAATCAACTACTATGGCTTCTATGGCATTTTATCCAAGGTTAGTTGAATGAAGTACTATTACACACTGATTCCGCTGGTACCAAAAAGACAGTGTCTTCAACCATGTTGTCTGCCATACTAAGTGAAAACAAACTGGTTTGTCTCTCGTTGAGATCAACTACTTCAGCCTGCAAAGGAATGCATGGCTGCTACAAACTAATGTGGCTGTACTATACACAAAACACATCCATGTAAGTCTCAAAATAGGTTTGCAAACTTAACAAATTGGGGACAAATGCTGCACCCTTCAACAACAACCATAAACAAACACATAACAAAAGTAAACAGTCTGAACAACAGAACAAAAAATTTTGCGTGATTCGCACCAATATCTGTGGCTGTCCCCGACTAAGGATTTACGACTGATACGACTTAAGTCGACTGATAGTCAAATCGTGTACGTGTTTGTGGGTGGTGATTGCGAGCAGGGAGGAGGGGTTACACATAATAGCTGCGCTTTAATCTTGAGAAGCTGCAGAGCTGGCGTCTCTATTTATTAGTTATTAACTTACACTGTACATTTACATCAAACTGAGGCTTATTGTTGAACATTTTCTCTCTGCTCACCTGCCATTCACTGGTCTTGTGCAGAGTTTTGCGTGCATGTCGCGGTTCCTCTTGCGTATTGCAAGTAACTGTTTAAAAACAATGTAATATTCTTTGTGTGGTTCATCAACTAAATGATGATGAAAGCTGGGGCTCCGTCTCTTCTGCCACAACACACATACACGTTTTGCCTACACATGCTCACTGTCCCCTTTCAATAAGGGTTAGGGTTTGGATTTGTTCACGCTTTTTTCATTTTTACATGTTTATTTACAGCATTATATGTTGAAATTTATATTATAATAGGCATTATGGTAACTTATATCTATGTAAAATCAGACGTTGAGCGCCTCCATATCGCCAAAATGTCATGATCCTCGTTTCGCTGCAAAGCTTCGACTGTGGGATTGACAGTCGAATCAGGCTCTGCGCCTGGGTTCAGCCCTACTAAATACTAAATACCAAACGCACTTCAATCCTGCTGAAAACCACCTAAACTCATTTTAGCATTCAGACCACAAGAGTCACAAACCAAATTGGTCACCAAGATACTGGACTAAACATCAATTCCTCATTTGCCACAGTAGGCAAGTAACATAAAAAGTAAAATTAACACAAGTGCAAAAGAAGGTGCTGCACCAGGGATGTCAGCTGCAGAAAGGGAGAGCATGGATTGAATACATCGGGCCAATTTTATAGCCCATTGGCCCAGCTGAGCTCAATCAGCTGACGACCCTCCCAAGTTAGCCAGTTTCCAGCTGAGGTTGGCCAGGATAACCTCCAAACCGTGAAAGAGTCCATTTTGTCTGGATGGACACAGGTACTACTCCACACATGAAGTGACCAGTTTCAGCTGTCATATGTACATTTGCATGAATGCATTGTGCAAATAAAAGCTATCAAATAATAACACAGTGCAGCTTTAAAGAAAATGAGTATATTTTACAAATTGCTGGAAGAGAGGTACACAGTTTACTCATATCACCGCCTTTGTTAGTAGAAATGTACATGAATGTCGAATTCATTACCCAAACTGTGATTGAAAATTAACTCTTGCAGACCTTCTTATTCAAGTTTGACCTACTGTACTTGTAAAAGGAGAGGAGCCATGCCGGCCCAGCTTGGGCTTAATTCTGCTCCTAAAAACAACTGGGACTCATATTGACCAAACAACAGAATTCAGAGACTGTTGTCCCCACATCCCGGATCAAGCACTCAGCAGGTGGTCCATGTCAGCTCAAGACTCTGCAAGATGAGAGGAAGTGTTTTACATCGAAGATGCTTGGTGCACAAACACAATCAAGATGGTCTCTGTTTCCCAAATGTCAAAAAGTTTATTTTGAAGATGAAACTTTCATATTATCATGTGGTTGCTGCCGTTTACATTAAACCCAGATGCAAATTCAAAAAATGCACTGTGGAATGTTTTGGGTTTATATGCGTATGTATAAATGTATATAAATAACTGTATATATTGTTTTATTTTATTTTATATGTTATTTTATGTTATATGTTAATAAGTGATAATATGGTAGAACACTTAATTATAGGCTCTGTTGTGTGTGTAGCAAGAAGGAACAACAAATTTCGTTTTGTTATGCAGCCCTGTGCTGTATAATGACTAATAAACAACCTTGTACCTTGTACATTTCACATGTGTCATCACTCTCCTACAGGTCTGAATAAGGGCGGAGTATTAGCAGGAGTGATTGGTGCCCGAAAACCCCACTATGACATCTGGGGCAACACTGTGAATGTGGCCAGTCGCATGGAGTCCACAGGCGTTATGGGAAACATCCAGGTACAGCACTGGGCTTTACTGCAGGTCTCTGGATTACTCAACACTGTTTACACAGCTTCCAAAATGAATACTGTTGAGAGTAGGTTTGAAGCTTTGGTGCAACAAAATGTTTAAGATAAATCATATTTTATTCCAGGTCTATCCAAGGTGAATGTGATCCAGTGTTTTTGAAGAGGTGCTGTGTTTTATTTGTGTATGTTTACATATAATGAAGTGTTCATCTCACTATATTCTATACATGTTCCTGTGCTGCAACTGTTTTTTTTCAAACTTTTAGTTTGGATTCCTTCTGAAATTGGTGTGAAATGAAATCAAGAGGATGTGTAAGGAAATGTATGTGTCAAACTACAGTGGCAGAAAAAATAAATTTTACATTTAAATGACATAAATAACTAAAAATAAACTTTGCAAAACTTTTCAAAACTTTTCATAAAGCATCCTCAGTAACAAATTTTGTTTTTAGAAAAGCACAAATATGACAATTCATGTCGGGAATGTCCCTTTTGTATTATGTACTGAAGAAAAGCATTGCCACTAAGGATGATACTGACTCAGGTTTGTGTAGTTTAAAGAATAAAACAAACCACTGTCCTTCCATCAGTACTGACAGTCCAGCTGAAGAGACACGTATAACTCTAAAAAGCCACCGTACACAACCTGCTCAGCAGCAAGCAGAGGCGAATATTTCCCTCTGGAGCTGGTGGAGACCTGAAATAGAGCTAACAGAGACTTACATTCATCGGGCAACGTGAATGTGAATGTTGCTCTGTGTCTGCAGGATGTGTAAAAAGGTCATTGTTGGTTAACACATTTATCATGACACATCTATGAGACAGTGCTGTTTCAGGGATGTATCTGTTAGCTTGTTTGCAGAGATTTTTTGGTCTTCCTCTGCTCCTGAAGGAAAATAAACAGCTCTGTAGCTGCTAAATGCTCCACTATGTTCACAAGTTCCCCAGCAATTATTACCTCTTTATTATCAAACTATTTTCCCTTTATAACCAGTTATTAGCGAGCTGTAATGTTAAGTTCTACCACAGTTTTAAATAAATGTGTGTTTTTTTATGATAAAGGGTCTGAAAGCTGTGTAATATACTTGTGTCTGTTTCAGGTGGTGGAGGACTGCTACAACATCCTGAAGGAGTATGGATTCCGATTTGTGAGAAGGGGGCCCATCTTTGTGAAGGGGAAAGGGGAACTGCTCACTTATTTTCTGAAGGGAAGAGACAAACAAGGCTCATTTATCAACGGCTCCTCTGTCACTCTGCCACACCAGGTTGTGGACAGCTAAGGACCACACTCACTCATACGCACACCCACACCAACACACACTCACACACACACACACATACACACAAACACACACCCCAGCAATCACATCTTGTGTGTGTGATGAATGCAGAGAGGTTTCATTTTCCTGAAGATGGTCCCATACCTAGACTTAACAGAATGATTACAAGCCAAATTAGAATACACACCTGTGACAACACAGCACTCATTTACTGAAATCACACACACACACACACACACACGTTCACTATCTAAGGTATATGTGCAAGTACAGATTGTATTCAAATTTGAATGTCATGTTCAAGTTCAGCAACAAAACTCAAAACATGAATGATTTTAATGAATTTACTGACAAGATTTGAAACGGAGTGTGTCAGATACATAGATACAGACAATATAATATTAAAACAATAACAATAACAAATTATATTAATAAAGGCAAGTACAAATGGGATAGGCTGTCATTACATGACTTTACACCCCCTAGTCGAGTGATGGCCAAATTTAGTTTAATTTATAAATTTCATTTATATGTTGAATTTCATTGATAAAATGTAAGAAAAAAGCTTTCTTGCAATGAAAAAGAAAAAGAAATCCTGGATTTGCACCAAAATGAATCACTTGTTTCTTGAAAATGCCGTTTCACCAAATATAGTGGGATTTCCTGCTAATCAGCAAACAGACGTGGCTGTTATGTGGTATGCTCTGTAACGGAACCATTCAGCTATCGCAACACCCCATGTTAAATTCCATTTCGGTTGCATTCAGTTTCGTCTTAGTACAAAACATTTAAATTGAGTTCAAATGAAAATTGTGTTTGAGCATGAGGATGACTAATATGACTAATTTAAACTGAAATAATTTAAATAAGATGGTCTTTAATTATTTTTTGTAAATGTCTCTCATAAAAACGGAACATTGATCACAACACACACACACACACACACACACACACACACACACACACACACACACACACACACACTTACTAGCCTTTTTGCAAACACACCAATTTTGACGCCATCTCCTCAGCACATTTCTACCCATTTGGACATTTCTGCCCATACTTCCATGTACAGGAACCCGATTGACTGATTTGAGTTCATTTTCTGCCTCTGACGAGGAAGAGGATTTGGAAGTGGACCAATGAGAGGCCAGAGTGTGACAGTAGAGACTGATCTGCCACCTGCTGCTTGCCCATGTGTGGCTATGGGTGTGTAAAAGAGTATGTGCGTTGCTCATAGTGTATTTTTCCACAGTCGCAGTGTTCTTTCACCTTCGTCTGATCTGGGACCATGTCAGGTCTGTCAGTAGTGCTCTTCTCTCTGCTCCTGGACCTCATTACACCGCTGGCTTCTGGACATTGCTATGCGTCTGTACAGTGTGATGTAGGTGAGGGACAAAGGTTAGCACACATGGCAGAAATATTTTTCACACGGATTGTGGATTGACGAAAGTGCCTATTGCAGCTATGGTCGCCATGTTTTAATTAAATTGAGGGATTCCCATGTCCTCTACAAGCGAGGGAAATTTCCAATGCTGAGAAAAGATAATTCCAGTTCATAAAAACCTTTGTAGCACATTAGAGTCTAATGTTAGACTAAAATGGTATAGATCTGATTAAAGCATTGGGTTTGTATCCAACATGTCTGAATGTCTGACTGCTTGTGTTTCTTGACCAATTAGACCAAATTTTATATTTATTTTTATTTTAGACCTTATGACATATAGTCTTGGCCTTGACTTAAAGGGGCAATATGTAGTTTTACAAAGATATCACTTATTTTTAAATCAAATACTGCCTTTTTTCAGTGGGTTGTAGCCTTACTTAGAAATGAAGCACACACCTTTTTTCTTTGTTGCTTGCATCAGCCACTATTCTGCTTTTAATGTGAAGGCACGGGGTCAAGATGTAGCCCTGTGCGCGCTCCCGAGCCTCTCTCCGACCATAGTGACAACACCGCAGCTAACGACATGCATTTCACTAACACAACAAAACAACAGGCTCAACACAGACTCTGACATAAACTCCACATAAGAATAAAAACAACAAAAATGGTTCATGTGCTGACGCCCATCAGACCAAACGAGATCCAGATGATGTTAGATGAAAACACAGCCAACCTCAGAAAGGCTGGCATCATGGAGAGAGTCACATTAGCTTGCCGCCTAACGTTATCCGGTGCAAAGTTTTTTTTACTTCATTTGCTAATTACTGTCCTGTGTACCACCAGGATTATGTCAAAGTGTGTATTTTAACCACGGTCACGCTGCCTTTTTTTCCGGGAACATTGTGCCAATATGCGACTCGCTGTGCTGTATGAGCTGGGAAGGTTTCGGGATGGTTTGGTACTGGCATGCCGGTGTTTCCGCGTTTATTGTGGGATCTCTGTATGGAAGAAGTTGTGTTTTGGATTACGATCCTAAATCCTATGGTTAATGTATATACAGTTGCGATCTTAAAACCTCACCACTAGTGGCTGCTGAAAACTACATAATGCCCCTTATCATATTAAAAAAGTCAAAAGGGACACAAGCTTTTATAAACTGGAATTTAAAGTACAATGAGAAAGTAGTATAATTCATGATGTAAAATAACAGCACCAAAATGTTAAATTCATGAAGTTGAGCTTGTTGCAGCCTTTGCACAAGATTTGGATCAATCTCATTTTCACCTGGTATTAAAATCCGATCTGTATCAGGCTCACATTATTTTAACTGTAATGTGGTCGGCTCGCACCCCACCATTTAGGAAGGTGAGCCAGCTGACTTTCTGCAGCAAGTGTCCAGTTTTGATATGAAGTGCTGTCCATCCACAGTGCTACTAAGCAATGGTTTCATCCATTTTGAAATAACTTCTTGCAACAGAAGATAGAAATGCTAGATATGCTACTACCTGTACCTTTTTGGTGGGCCGCTTGAGAAAGCAGGAAGAGGTGGAGTTCAGTGACCTTTCTTGTTTGATGCACTTTTTTCTTTAGAATGTGGTCAAACTAAACAGACAATATTTACACCTATCTAAGATCTGATCACAATGTGAGCTTGACCACCTCCAAGATGTGGATTCTGTGTGTGTTAATACCTGGACTTATTTTCCATGATCCGGATAATGTGTCAGATACAGATCTCATGTTATCAAGTGGAAATGGGATCTTGCTTTTCAAATGCATTCCGGCCTGAAATTGCCTATCTTCTGCGTGTCTTTCTAGTCTCTGTTTGTCTGTTTGTGTGAAGGGCTGCATGTTCCAAAATGGACATGTGTACACACAGGGTTTTGCATATACTAATGTGTTTACACTTGCGGGTGGGAGATATGGTCTGTGTGGTCAACAGCTGTTTTGAGTACAGGCCAAAATCTGCAAGATATATGCACTGACCCTCACAGAGCTTGCAGGTGAAAAAATGTACACCAATCGAACCCATGTGGCTATGTGGACAGTCTAAGTCACTGTTAAGAGGACATGTCCTCTCAGAGCTTCAGCAGGTCTGACCCTCCAGCTGAGTCATCTTGTTCTCTCTACCACATGTGGAAGTAAAGTTGAAATGTTGATGCCTAAATTAAAGTGTACACTGGAAAAGTGTGTTAGCAGTCACTTGAAGCGTAGAAAGGGAAAACAGGTTGACCTAATTACATGACATTTTGGAGCAATTGCAGTCAAATGGTATATTGGGAGATGTTGGACAAGGCTGCACAATATCTAATAACCAGTCTGACTAAACACGCAGGGATTGAAGCCCATCACTGTGCCTCCTTTTTGTCACAAACCTGTCATTTTGCTTCTAACAACACACCTAATTGTTTGAGTTTGGATATCGTCTGACACTCCTTCTAAAGTTTGTATTTTCGATGTACAAGGCATTGACATGACACTGAGCAGTGAAATGCAGGAGAATGAGCAGGTGGCAGCTGTACTTCATGTGTGATTTGGGGGGAAGATTTTAGAGGGCTGTTGCTCTTCTGCTGATTGTGATCCCATTAGTGTCTCTGTAGAATGGGATGAAAGTGCAATAGTTTCTTCTTCTACAAACCTGATGCGCTTTTCTCTTACGGAAAGGTTCAGTCACTCCCCTTTAATTCATATTTTTATAATGTAATGTACAAGTTTTGTTCTATTTAAAGAAAGGGAAAGAGGACTGAATGTATCCTTATTATACATAGAGTTTAGACAGTGTTTATTGGTCAAATTTATTTATTGGAAAGGACGGGGACATCTTCTTTTTTTTTAAACTGATGTGGAAGTGCCAATGATAAAGTAATGGCTTTAGATGTAAAAGCCAAAACGTGGACCATGGCTGTTAACTGATTTGTATTTTAAAAGAATCTCAGGCTTGGGAACGAAATAGCACTTTCAATAATGTATTGTGAACTTTTTTTAGCTAAGTACCAACAGAAGAACACCGACATGCCATCTGGAGAGCCCACGCCAGCAGGGCCAGCTGATGGCATGAAAAGGCCACTCAATGATTCAATCATGTGGTTCAGGTTGTTGTTACCATTCAGCTTTTGTCAGAATTTGATTCAGAACTTTGATCTTCTCTGTTTTTGTGAATTAGACACACTGTCTACCTACTTAGCCTGTTCTGAGCAGTTGATCCATATTCTGGTTTTTAAGTTAAGGAATATCTCCCTCAGTGTACCCTATTTCATTTCAGTTGTTTGTCATCATAACGTGAGTTGATTAAAAAATCTAATAAAGATGAGCCTTCAGTGTCATGATTACTGCACAGTCAGTGGAAACAGCCCGTGGATTTTGGAAATGCTCATCAGCTGTGTTTTTTGATTCCTGTAAGCTGTAAGCCATAATTATCAATATTACAAAAAAAACCATGAAATATTTCAGTTTCCAGAATATATGATCTAGTATCTAGAATATATGAAAGTTTCACTTTTTCAAGATATTCAACTTTTGAGATGCACCTGCACTATATCAGCAAGGTCTTATCAAGCAGACATTTCAAGGCAGACAGGGGTTTCCAGATGTGCTGTCCAAGCTCTTTAGAAGAAGCACAAAGAAACAAGCAACTCTGAGGACTGTAGACGAAGTGGTTGGCCAAAGAAACTTACTTTAGCACATGAAAGACACATCATGTTTAGTTCCCATTGCATTCGGAAGATGTTTGGCAGTGCCATCAGCTCAGAGCTGCAGGAATCAGTGGAACACTGATACACCTAACTACTGCCCAGAGAAGTCTGGTCAAAACTGGCTATCATGGTGACTTGCAGCAAAAAAATCTCTGACATGGAAACAAGGCCAAGCGACTCATCTATGCACGGAAACACAGGAACTGCGATGCAGAAATATGGCAGCAGGTGGTCTGGAATGATGAGTCAAAATTTGAAATATTTGGCAGAAGTTAGTTTGTTGAAGGGCTGGACAGCGGTAAAAGAGTGTGCAGGTAAAAGTGAAGCATGGTGGAGGTTCCTTACATGTTTAGGCCTGCATTTTTGCAAACAGTTGGGGATTTGGTCAGAATAAATAGAAGAAACTTATCCATCATGCATTACCGTCAGGGAGGCATCTGAGGCCCTAAATTTATTCTATTGGTTTGCATCCACACATCTATACTCCACTATAAATAAATGGCACATAAGTTTCTGTCATGCTGGTTTTGTCCATTACCATCACTATGTTTAATATCTGTAGGAACTGCATACATTTTTATTCTCTTCTGATTTTAAGTAGTTGAATATTGCTTCTGTGTGTAGTGTAATGGGAGCTACAACTTTCATTTTAATGTGCAGCCCTGTGTTGTAAAATAAATGCACATTTTAATGAAGAGGTTTAGCGGGCTGACAATGAAATTCATAAACGCCACTATATAGGTATGATTTGCATTAAGACCAAAATTATGCATGTGAAATTCAAAACTTGCCATTAAGCATTAAGGAGTTTTGTTGTTGTTCTAGAGGTGGACGAACAGCGTCCCCTACGGGTGACGCAGCCCGCGCAAAACGACGTGAAGGAATTTCCGCTGACGTCACTGCGTATGTCCATAACGGGGCTGCAGCTGTCTGAGAGCAACAATAACAAGCTCTACCCAACAACTTCAACGCGGCTGTAACTGTGCCTGACAGCGCCAAATACCACCGAATTTCGCAAAATGCGGCTGTCGACATAACTCTGGCCTCCGTTTCTTCGTCGTCGAAAAGCGGGTTATCGTCGCCGCCTCCTCCGTGAAACAAACACCGAGACTCGGCCGCAGGGGCAACAGGGCAGTTCTGGGCTGCATCTGGGTCAGTGGGCCTGACGGCGGCTGTAACGGTGGTTTTGTTATCTCCGCAGTGTCCCGTTGCGCATGTCATTCGTTTAACGTTAACGTTATATACATCGTGTCACCTGCGTAAACCGTGGTAGCATGCAGACTAACGGGACAGGACAGGACCGAGATTCAGAACTGTCCTGCCGAAACGGTGAGCAGAACGGTGAGTCGTCCTCCAACGGACTTCTGTCAGTCACCAACAATGGAAACACTGTCAGCAACAACAACGGAGTGTCAGCCCAGCCTGCGTCCAACAACATCAACAGCACGTCGGACGCCAACTCGGGCGTCAAAAAGAAGAAGCGCCTGTCTCAGTCTGAGGAGGATGTCATCAGGCTGATAGGACAACATTTACACGACTTAGGTCTCAAGTAAGTGAGCCAGCTGAGCTACAGTTTCATCAGCCAGGCGAGCTTGTTCAGCCAGATCATTTATCTTCCTCAGGTCCATCTTGCAGTTGGGACAGTCGTGGTGA
The DNA here is from genome assembly GCA_024633595.2 of Lepomis macrochirus. Taxonomy (NCBI): domain Eukaryota; kingdom Metazoa; phylum Chordata; class Actinopteri; order Centrarchiformes; family Centrarchidae; genus Lepomis; species Lepomis macrochirus. The sequence goes on from JALXJV020000015.1 coordinate 34,831,761, forward strand.
CCTGTGGGACACGTTGTCTTCTTTCTTCATTAGGGAGGAAAACACCCCAAATCTCATTTAAAAGATCAGACAGTTTGACGCTTTCTCATATCAGTAATGCTCTTACATGATTAAACATCACTGAATCCATGTTAGGAATCTGTAGCCTTACAGGTGTACTTGACCTTTGTGGAATACGTTTTCATAGCTCTGTTTGGGACGGTGTCCACAGTGGACAGTCCCGGGTTGGGCTGAGTTTTTTGATGGAAATTAAACTGATTTTCTTACTTCTGCTCTTTGTTCAATAGAACGTTCTGGAGGACGTTAACTTAACAGTAAACATGTCATTACAATTAAGTGCAGCTTGGTGGACCATATAAAGAATTGCTCCTAACCCCTCAGAATCAATTCTCAAGTTTAGACAGAAAGTAATTCGCCTCAGAATTGCTTGATTTTTGAACAGAGTTTGGCATGACAGATTACATGTCAAAGATGAGTATTAAGTGAAGGGTAAACCTAGTGAAACTTAAGTCACCTACCCTTCATGACCTAAATCCATACAGTAGGCCACTATGTACTGTATGTACTGTATTGTTAATTAGTTAGTTATTTCATTCTTAACCACAGGTGGAGAACAGAAGTGTTTACCAAACAACGATGGAAAGACATGGATTATATATTAACGAACAAAATATGAGCAAGCATTTTTTTGTGGTTCTTCTTTGGAGTTAAAATTTTCTGACTGGGTTGTAAATTTTGGGTGAGTTCTGGATGACCTACAGGGAAGGAGACCTTATGGAATGAGATCAAGTTTTCTTTTAGTGTTGATGTGGGCTTTTCTAGGTTTGCATGGCCTGTTAACAGATAGAGACAATAGTTCATTGATAATTTAGTTCTGTCTTCACAGTTGAGTGATATTGTTTTCTTGGTCACAGTTTGGCTAATGCAGTTTTATATATATATATATATATAAAAGATAAATGTTCGGTTTACAGCGCCATCCATGTGACAGAGTTCCTGTCAGTAATTTCAGGATGATCAGAGCATGGTCTGAAATAATCATACTGTGGATTTTGGATACTACTGCTATTACTACTGCTCTATGTGTGAGGAAGGTGTTGACCAAATAGTAGTCAATGCAGGGGTTTTATGGTATGAGGAGTAGTAAGAATACTCTCTGGGTTGTCAGTCCACAGTCTGACATGCATTGTTAAATTGTAGAGGAGTAGAAGGGCTTGAAATAGACCAGTGATCAAGACCTGAGACCTGATAAAGGGTTAAAATCACAACCTAGAATAATATTGGATTTGGGAAAGTTGGGTAAGTCTGAAAAGAGGGAGTGAAAGAAGTGAGGTAGTCAGTGTTGAGGCCTTAGATACTAGCTATTGTTCTGCTTTATGGTCAGTGTTGCTGTTGACGATAATGAAATTACCTTCTGGATCGGTTATGGTGTGGAAACACTACATTTCAGATAGGTTTCGATTTGCACTGTGCTTGCTGAAGCAACAAGAGGGACGTGAAACTGGAGTTGGGGTGGAGGGGGGTGGGAGACATTTTGTTACGGAATGAACCACCAAAGGAGTGAGAGAAAAGAAATCTAAAACAGAACAAAACAGACAATTTTAATTATTGGTTAATCTGTTGATTATATGTTTTTTCCAGATGAGGCAATTCATTGTGTAGGCTATTTTTCTGAGATCCAGGTGACATCTTCAAATATTTCTAGTCAAACCAACAGTCCAAAACCTAATGATACTTTTACAATGATATAAAACAAAAAAAGCAGCAAATCATCCTACTGGAGAGGCTGCCACCACAGAATGATGTTGTTTTTACTTGGTAAATAACATAAACCCTTAAATATCAAATGTTTGTTTATGTGATGAATTTTATGTCAGTTAATTAATTAATAAAACATTGTGAATGTTTGATCAACCCACCTGTTTTCCTCTTCACAGCTTATAGATAGTATACAACATGGGCCGATATGAGATTTTCACAGTATTATAACTTTAAGCAAAAATATTGCAGAGTTGCGATTACAGCTCTAAAATGTGTTTTAAAATTTTTTTAAAGGAATGGTAAAAAAACATTACCTTTTTACCATTGAACACAATATATTTTATTTTTAGGCAACAACATACCGTAAAACTACCTCCGCTGCCTACCTCCTTTACTGGCCTGGTGTGGGAACACATTTTGACAAATAAACGCCTGCCTCAATTAAACGCCTGCTTTGTTTTTTATAGAAGTTTTTTGGATCTATAAAACCTCTTAAACATTGCGGAGTCGCCCGTTTTAGCTGCTTCTAAGCTGCTTAGATCATTAATAGCCTACAAATATTATTATTATATGTTTAAATGTATATGTCAGTATGGACATGCTACACATGGTTAAATTCTCCACAACACCACTGTTAAGTTCATTTAACAAAAACACCCAAAGTCTAATTCTTCTAGATTTACAACCTGCATGGCTACAAGAGAGGAAAAGGGGGAAAAAAGTACTGACTTACGTTAACTTTGAAGCACTCGTTAAGTCCAAATGTGTTTGTTCCTTGATTATTTATCTTCCTTTTGTCTGTAAGGGTCCACCGATCAAAAGAATCAAAACAGCCTTTTAGAAAAATGAATCCAAGTTGTGAATCTTGTCATGTGAAGTCCATCGCTCTCTGTCTGCTAACTCCTCTCATCCTGCACCGTGTTGTTGATTTTGTTAGGTTGCTCCCTTCAAAATAAAAGCCCATAAGCCGTCAGTCGGAGCTGACGAATACACGTCATTCAAATGAATGACGTGTATTTGATATTATTTGATAAAATTTACGTAAGTATTATTCTGTTTGAAATAAATAAACTGTTTGATAGTAGTTTCAGTTTTGTGCAAAAAGAATTAAAGGCCAGTCCCATATGGACGGTCCCAAATAAAGGCAGGGTCAATTCAGTGATTTTAGCAAATAAAAGCCCGGGCTATTCAAAGTTTTACGGCGTACAACTGCTGCTAAGAATATTATAAAACAACGCTATAAAATAGATTATTGTTATTTCAGTGTTGATGCATACACATAAGAAGAGAGAGAGAGAGAGCGTGAGTGCATGTCTTTCTCTCACACACACACACACACACAACAGACAGACGGTATGAAAAGACTCCCGTAGCCTGTACCACGAAGCAGGATTTGATCTTATACAGGTAACGTCTGGGTCAAGTCTGGGTTTTCAGTACCATGACGGTGGTTCACTTTAGAGCCCGACCGATTTATCATTTTGCAGATATTATTGGCCGATAAGCTACTTGCAGATATATCTGGATCGGCATTTGTAACAGCAGATATATGACTGTTAAAAAAAGAAACAGAGTCGGGTCCTTCCCTCAAGTCATGAGTGTTACATAGTTTGCCCACCAGAGGGCGCTCTGCAGCTCTTCTGTTAGCAACACTGGCCCACCACAGAACAAAACATCAGCTTACCGGAGTCTACTGAACTATATGACGAGCTCCGGGTAGCTTCGACACTCAGTGTTCCCAGTGAGTTGTTCATTTGTCACATCAATTACATGACTTAAATAATAATAAAAATAGCCTTCATCACCTCTCCTTTTACCAGACCATACTTCCTAATCCTTCCTAACCTCCTGTTTTTCACTGCCCTCTCCAGGCTCACAATAGTGTGTTTAATGTTACGGTAACATTAGTTGGGTGTTGAAGGCTACGCTGCTGACAGACGTGATTGTAGATTTATTTCTGAAACAGTGCGGCACTTTTAGTGAACAGCCCTCATTTCTCCCTGGTTCATCACTTCTAAATATTATTTAACATCGTTACAGCAGCTAACGCTGCCCATTGCTTAAATGGCCTCAAACCATTGCCATGTTTATCAGTGGAGGAGCACTAACATTAATGAGTGATTAAACTATGGTGTTTAGCTGCGTGTTTGTAGTTACAGTCAGCGCGTCAGAAATGATTAAACCAGAAGGGACGTGTAAATAAATGTGAAGACTCTAACACGGCTTCCTGCCTAACAAAGTTACATCTTATTTCAGATGTGAAACATTGTGTAAAATCTCAAAGTTGCAGGTCCTCGTTGTAGACAGTCATGTAGTATTAGATTAGTTCAACAGCAGCGTTTACTCAGTGTCACTGTATCATAGAACCAGGTGGTGGTTAGTAAATGATTTCTCGTAGCTTTGAATAGAATTAAAAGAATGCTGGTAAAGGGATGAACTAGACGTGACTATGCTACATTGCAGAAAGTCATTGTGGCAGATAATATGTAAGGTAATAACTATTGCATGACATAAAATAAGTACATAGTTTTTTGCCTATGTAGGTGAGCTCTGTTGATCATTATTATAGTAATGACATGAGATTTGATATTCTTATTCTTATTATTCTTAGTAGTAGTAGTAGTAGTACTAGTCCAAGACTCAGCCTCGCCTGGACTCCCTACTCAGTGATCCAAACATCGCCACAGACTTGAACAGCGCCATCCGCCGCACCTTTGATAACCTGGCTACTGACAAGGTGAACGACTGGCAGACGTTCAAGGAAAGCATCATTCAGTCAGCACACAATGTCTTCGGATGTTTTCGATCTTCCCCAAAAAAGTCCTGGATATCGTAGAGTACATTCAAAATCATCAGGCATGAGGTGTCATGTCGAAGTGACATGACTGAGTATCGGCGACTGAACCGCCAGCGCAATGTGGCTATAGCTCAGGATAGGGAGAAGTTCTGGCAAGCAGAAGCTAATCACCTAAAGTCCGCAGCCAATAACAACAATTTGAGCCGTGTCTTCAGTCTGCTGCGCCAAGCCCATAATGGCCCACGCATCAAGACAGCCCTGCTGAAAGATTCAGATGGCAACCTTATAACAACTGAAGTGAACTGTCTCGAACGCTTGAAAGAGCACTTCAGCCTCCTTCTGCAGCACAGAACCCCCCCGGCTGATACCGCCATCTCATCAGCCGTTAATGCTGCAACTCCTAGTGTTGTCTGCAATATAGACCCTGTCACACACCTGAGGAAGTAAGAGTCGCTCTGAAAAAACTTAAGCCTCCGGCATCTGTGCAATAACTGCCGAGATGCTAAAATCCGGGGGTGAAACCATCGTCGAGAGGCTCACCCACATATTCAACAAGGTGTGGGAGACTGGACCAGAGGAGTCATTCTGCCCTTCTGGAAACGTAAAGGTGACAGACTAGTCTGCGGCAATCACAGAGGCATCACCCTTCTTTCCATCCCAGGCAAGCTCTTTACCAGGATCTTGCTCACTCGTGCTCTCCCAACGGCAGCCGCCGTCCCCAGCAGGCTGGCTTCATGCCTAAGCGCTCCATAACAGATCAAATCTCCGCCGTTCGCTTGCTGATAGAGAAGACCTATGAATTCCACATTGGGTTCATAGACTTGAAGGCTGCCTTTAACATCGTCTGCCACTCTTCACTGTGGAGTATCCTACACTTGGAGCACCACCCAAGATCATTGCCCTGTTTAAGTTGCTTTATATTAACGCACAGAGCTGTGTCAGTATTAACGGCACAGACTCAGACTGGTTTCCCATCTCCAGCGGCGTCGACAGTGCTGTGTGGCTGCTCCTGACCTTTTCAACTGCATCATTGACCATCTGATGTCTAGGGTTTGTGAGCGGGTCCCCGGAGTGGCCTTCGGCAGTTGATGCTGACGACACCATCCTCCTCAGCACATCCCTCAGCCAGCTGAGAGGAGCTCTGGGCATATACAGCGAAGAGGCTGAGAAGCTCGGCCTCCAGGTGAGCTGGACAAAAACCAAGTTCATGTATGTTGGTGACGGACCATATCCAACTCCCCTGCGGTTTGGCAATGATACTGTAGAACCCGTCAGCAATTTTGTGTATCTGGGATCCCTAGTGACAAACAACAGGGACCTAAAACCAGAGATTACCCTCAGAAGAGCCCTGGCTGCGTCAGCTCTGCAGTCTCTCTGGAAACCACTCTGGCAGCACCATACCATCTCACGTAGGACGAAGCTCCGGATTTATAATTTAGCAGTACTCCCCATCCTGCTCTATGGCTCCGAGACCTGGGCCCGTATTCACAAAGAATCTTAAGGCTAAAAGTAGCTCCTAGTGACGTAATTCTAAGAAAATTCTGAGAAAAGTGGGCGTGTACTCTTAAAATTAGAGAAAAAATGCTAGTAAAGAAAAAAGTAATTCAAAAAGCATCTTAAGCCTTAAAAGAGCTCCTAAGCTCGGAATTGTTAGGAGCAGCGACGAGGACTTTTAAGGGGCTTAAGAGTTTCTTTAGTAGAGGAGAAAATGGCAGAAAGACGAAGAGGGAGACGAAATGTGTTGCAGGATGACAGTGAGTTAATCAGACGCTATAGATTAGATCGTGCAGGGATCGTGTTTGTGACTGATCTTATTAGATAACTTACACGCTAACATCTCCGACACAGCGCAGGAATTAAAGTAATCACTAGCCTACATTACGATATTTGGCAATGCAGCGGTGATGATTTGGGTCTGTCACAACCTTCTGTAAGCGTGATCACACAAACAATTAAAGCTGATGATACACGGGGGCAACTTTTTGAGCAATGTTGCTGGGCAATCTTGCTAGAGGCAAGTCCGACTATGTTTAAATGGATAGCGGCAGAGAGGGGCGGGTGGCGGAGTGGCGGGGGAAGGGGATTACGGTAGTAATCTTTACTCATTATTATTGACGACAGCGTTGCCCTGCACGATTGCTCTAAAAGTTGCTGTGTGTATCATCAGCCTTACAGCACTTTCAGAACCTCTATTGTGTCGCAGTTCATTTCGTTTCCACTGGACATTCCCACCTTGCAGGCTCAAAAAACTGCATGTATGAATATAGCAGCTTCCTCTTGCGCTACAACGAGAATGAACCGTTAATATTTTGCGCTTAAGCTCCCTCGTCTGCTTCTCGCCCCGTGCTGTGACACCCGGCCCGAATTTTCCTTTTAGAATTGCCTTGTGTTTATCCACTAACTGGTCCAGTTGGGCTTTCTCGCCCTGCTTGGTTTTGATTCCGTGTTTGATCCATTAAAACCAACATTCAAACCACCACTTAGATAGAAACGCCAGCAATCACTGTTATTGGAAAGAGTGGAACAATTTTTATCATTCCAAGCCAATCAAATACCTGATAGGAAATTAACAGCATGGTAAATAAAAAAACAGGATTTATATACACATATATAATGTGTGTGTGAGAGAGAGAGCAGAGAACGGTCGAATAAGAAAATTTTACGAATAAGAAATATTACGAAATTACATGTAATTTCCAAAGTAAAGGCTTCGAATATAACCTACACTAGAATCACTCTTTTTTTTCCCTTCTTGGACAACCAACCAATCACAGTCTTCAAAAGATTGTGTCATACATAGCAACGGGGTCAACCCCGCCTCCTCACTAAGATAAAAGTTTTTGTCTTTTCCTTGCTCAGAGTTGCTCTCAGATCAGTCCTGAATAGCTCTTAAGCTAAGACTCCAAGGTAAAAGTTTTTAAGCTAAGATAAGAGTTTTCTGAGAGGACTCTTAGATTCTTTGTGAATACGGGCCCTGGCCTTTAAATAAGACTCTGGCTGCAAGACTAGATGGCTTTGACAGCAGGGCCCTTGGGACCATAGAGAACATCAGGCGGCCCCAGCGGGTTTCCAATCAAGTGCTTAGAGCCCGCACATGTCATCCCAGAGCATCTGGTCTGGCTGCGAAACGCCGCACCCGCTGGCTTAGCCATGTCCCCCACCTCCCTCTTGACCATCCAACGAGAGCCATTCTCCAGTTTGATCCGAGAGCTGCAGGCTGGAGACGACCACGAGGTAAACCCCGCACCTGATGGCTCGAGGTCCTCGCGGATGACCTCCAACAACATGGAGTTGCTGTGGAGGATGCAGAGCAGCTGGCTCAAGATCGTCGGCACTGGAAACAACTGGTTCATCTGGTCAGCTCAACGCACAGGGATGGGACGTCCCCATACCCATTGCAGGAGCCAAAATAAAAGTGTAGTAGTAGTAGTAGTAGTAGTAGTAGTAGTGTTTTTTTTTTTTTTTATAGTTTCTGTTTTGCTGGCCCCCACAATACACCATTTACTTTAATGTTCATTAGTAGTAATACTCTATAATTTACAACAAATAAGTTTTCTGCAGTTTTACGCATTTGACTCTTATTTATCAAAACCTATTAACTTAAAACTATTTTGTTGTACTTCTGTACAAAGTACTAAAAAAAAAGGTATAAAAAAGTCATGGTATCTAGGTATGGTCTCAAGATAACATTTTAGGGATAATCTTTGTTTATGTGCGTTTTTTAAAATAAGGGGAGAAAAGAATATTGGCCGATAGATCGGCTATCGGATTTTAAAATCCTCAAATATTGAAATCGGTATCGGACTTAAAAATCACATATCGGTCGGGCTGTAGTTCATTTCGTTAACTGAGGTCTGTTGCCATGGTAATTTACGCTGCATCTCTAAACTGCTCTGAGCAGGTTATCTTAGAGGTTAACTCAAGGTTACCCCTATATACGTGGGCTACACACCACATCTGTACTCGGTCTTAATAATGAGAAGTAGGATATTAATACACCTTGATCAAATATTTTAAGATTTCGTCCAGATTTGTTCCACTGGGGTGGAGAAAACGGAGAAAAACATTTCCTAGATGAAAGTGGCAATTTTACAAGAACAAAAATCAGAAATTCCCTAAGAGTCGCAAATCCAAATCACTCTGGTGTTCTCTTCTGAATACACCCAATTCACAGCAAAGTCTCTAAAGGTGCATGATAATATATGGTTGTGGGCTAAACTTCAAAGTATTTCCTCACTGCTAAATCTGATTGCAAAGTCTACTATAATTTTCCACTGCATGAACAACCCACGGCTGAGGTGTGTGATGTTGCAGTCTTGCAAAGTGAAGCGATGTGGTTCTCATAAATGTATGACTCTCTAATGTCAGAGAATAGTCAAGATTTTGACCTGTAGATTTGTGATTATTAATTTCTCTTAAATTTACCACATTCATCTTGGAAATTCTTTTTCTAAGAATAAGAAAAAAAATTTATGACATTTTTTTATTACAATGGACCTTTATGTGCAGTTGTACCTTTTAAATTCTAATCACATTACAAATAAAAGAAGAGTCCATAAAATACATAATTTTTTGTTGTGCGGGATTCCTACACATCTTTAACGAGACATAAAACCGCAGCAACAGTGTAACGGAAAATTGTAGTGGTTTTGAAAACTTTTTCATATAGGGATACCTTGAAACTGGTAACAGTCCCATGCCTTGATTGTATACAAATCTAAGCTGTGTGTCATACATGGTTTTTATCAGTTGTACATGTTCTAGTTCATTGTATTAAATTACGGAAGAGGATTAGGGCCACATGTGAAACATTTTTTTAATTCTGAGATTAAAGTCAGAATTCTGAGAAAAAAGTCAGAATTCTGACTTTGTTCTCGGAAGATTTAAACTCAGAATTCTGACTTTTTTCTCAGAATTCTGACTTTAATCTCAGAATTCTGACTTTTATCTCAGAATTCTGACTTTAATCTCAGAAATCAAAAAAAAATCCCCACATGGCCCTAATCCTCTTCCGCATTAAATGTATCATGAGTGCTAAAGCATTCCCAGATCATTGATTATGGTGTGAATTGATTTTGCTTTGCTGTGTATGTTTGCAGTCAGACGGTGGACCTCCTGATGCAGGAGTCTGGCTGCAGACTGGAGCACCCCTCTGCCACTAAATTTCGCAATCATGTCATGGAAGGAGAGTGGGACAAGGTGGAACAAAGTTATCTAAAACCCAAATCCATACTCTTAGGAGTATTTTATAACAGTAATATGTGCACTGTGTATAGTAAAGGAAATCAAGGTTTTCATTTGCTAAAAAAAGATTTCTGCTTGAAATCTCTGTTATTCAGTGTTTGTAAAGTAATAGGTTAATCAATACTGAAACCTATGTCAGTTTGTATTATTAACGCTCTTTCCCCCTCTTTATTCAGGCTGAGAGTGATCTGAATGAGCTGAAGGCTTTGATGCATTCTCCAAGTGCTATAGTGGTAAGTGGCAAGCCCAGCAATCCTCAAACCGCTGACCAACAGTTTTGTCTCTAATGCTGTGTTGTCTTATCAACAGATGCACAAGCACTGCAGCCATTAAAAGTATAGCCTGCTTCTCTCTTTTCCACCTTGTTTATAAACCAATAAATCACAATCAACAGTCAGATAGCACACAAGTCTCGCTGATGTCCGCCTCAGATCGTACGTTAAAAAACACGTTCCCCTGACGCTCCGGCAGACACAGACGTGAGTGCTGCAGCTGATCTGCAGCTCTTGTCGGCTGGAAATGTTTTAATAACCCTCCAAACTGTCAGAATTTTATTTTTGTGTTGTTTTCTCTGTGCCAGAGTCATTTTAAGAACTTGATGGCTTTATCCAGTTTGTTATTAAATTTGTAACAAACTTTGATAACAAACTTATCACGTCTCTCCATGATACTCCCACACAAAAAGCAGTTTTTAATGGTCAAGCATAACTTCATGGATAGTGGTTATAAATAATGATGCCTGTGCATCGCTTTGTACAGCATACAGGCCTCCAGCCTACATCGGCTAGTTAATTTGCCAAATCTTTGCAGGTCTGGCAAGGACAGGCAGCGCGGTCACAAAAAATGGGAGGCAGGCAGACATCCACGTGGACCCTACGCTCTCTATCGGTGCTTGAGTATAGCGTTCACTGTTTTGCACTGTACTGGTGCACTGTTCAGTTTAATTGAATTTATATAGCGCCAATTCACAACAACAGTTATTCTTGTGGTGCTTTTCACATAGAGCATCGCACTTTGCTGTGATATAAATCCTCTCTGTAGCTGCGTGGCTGTTGTCTTTTCGTCTCTCTGGTAGCCTACTTCTCCTTGCTCTCCATGTTTAGTCCAGTAATGATGCTTGATATTATATTCCTTTAAAACTAGGGATGTCCAGATTCGATCACGAGATTGGAAATCGGGCCCGTTCACGTTGTTTTAGACTCGATCGGAATCGGACGTTACCTCCCGATCAGGACTTGGATATAAATGTATATATATATGTATATATAGATGTGCTTTGCAAACACTGTGGCAATTTTATTTTTGTATTTGTTTACATGTCTGCCGGGTATTTTAAGTTGAGGTGCTATTTGTTTTTATCTTTTTTTATATTTACTGTTGCACTAAAGTCCAAAAGTGAAGAATTTATGTTATTTATTACTTGATTGTTCAAACTACCTCACAGAAGTGCTCTGTTTGTTAACAGAGTTGTTGAATGTTAAAATAAGGTGAATTAAATAAAAAATAAGGAACATCCTGGATCTGTTTTTTCGCTCTTATTTATTCTTTTTTTAAGTGTTATAGAAGTATCGGATCGGGACTCGGTATCGGTAGATACTCAAAATGAAATGACTCTGACTCAGAGGCAAAAAAACCTGATCGGGACATCCCTATTTAAAACTGTAAGGTTTTTGTTGCAGATCAGGCAGGTAGATTTTCTATTAAACTAGCCTACTGCTTTGTCCGTCTTTCTTGAAACAGCCTGTGTTTATCATCCACCTTCGACACCGTTTTGATGTGCACGGCAACATCTTTCTTCTTCAGCCAATACCTTTCATCTTTGCCATGACACATGAAATGCATTTAGAAAATGTGTTTTTATTTAATTATTTCAAATTGGTTGCTTGAATTGGCATTAAACAGCTATAAAATAAAATTAAAATTAACTAATAATTTGCATAAATTACAGACTTCCTGTTGATTTTGGGGTCTGTATCTTGAGATGAAACATGTCCCCAAAAATTTTCGTGCATGTAAGTTGAATGTGGCACGGGGGCAAAATTTTTTTCAATTTTGTAGGTTGCGCTAGTGAGCCATTTTTCCACAGCCATGTGCAGGATCCATAAAATATGTCATTTTTCGCCACTTCTGACATGTGTGCAAAGTTTGGTGAGTTTTCGAACATGTTTAGGCCCCCCCCAAAAAAGCTTACTTTGCAGATAAAAGACAGAAAATTCCTTCACTTTCAATAGGTACCACACGTTTCAAGCTCAGGCCCTAATAAAAATAAACACCCATCATGTGTGTTGGTAATGAAGTATTGAAAGTTTGATGTCATGTGGGTAAATACTGCAGAACACGGCCTGTGATGACTTATCCTCTAGACTTTTCCTCTTTTTGTTTCCTCTACAGCGGATGAAGTTTCTGCTTCTGCAGCAGAAGTATCTAGAGTACCTGGAGGATGGGAAGATTTTGGAGGCCCTGCAGGTCCTCAGGGCCGAGCTCACTCCGCTCAAGTACGACACGGAGCGTATCCATATCCTGAGCGGGTCAGTTCATCAGCAGACAGCAGAGTTATGAATGTCTATATGGAGCTATCATTTACAGAGACAGTTTCACTACACCACGAAGTGCAGTGTTTTGTTGTTTTAAAGACTGTGTCCGAAATCACCACTACTCACTATATAGTGGACTATAGAGTGAGCTCGCCATTTTGTAGTGCTGTCCGAATGTATAATGATAATTATTAATTATATAGTCCAGTCAATGTCTCCCAGAATGGATTTTGAAAAGTAGTGTATAACCGATGGTCACTAACCAAGCCATATATACCAGCATGCATTGCGCTGATAGAAATTAACGGCACCAAAATAACGATCGGAGTGGTGGCGGAAAGTGTTGTTTTAATAATGAGAGTGAGCTCCCTATATAGTGCTCAAGTCCCTACAGAGGGGGTAGTGAATGTTTGGGGATTTCAGACACAGCCAAAGTTTTGCTTTTTCCATATTGCTGTACAATGTGTCACATCCCTCACAGGTACGGTAGAAATGATGGGTTGGCACCCTCTCTGTTGACTTTGCTGTGTCTGAATTGAACAGTAGTGATTACAGTGTCAGCTGTCAATTACCTTTTGTGTATTAATAAAAATGTCCCTTAGAACCCTCTGAGACAAGAACATCACAGAGCACTAAAACTGTCACGATGGGGTGCAGGGTAGCAGGTTGGTGGACCCAAATGCAGGACACAGAGGAGTGGAGCAGGTATAATTCAAAGGGTTTATTTAAGGCAAAACTAAAGGCGAGCACACTTACAGAGGAGTGGCTGGTGAACAGAGTCCAAAACAAAGTAATCCAAAACACACAGATAATCCAAAATGGGGCAGAGACGAGACAGGGCAGAGCAGGCACAGAGCACAAACTTGACAGAGTGTAAACACACGAGAATGAACAGAAACACCAGGTATATACACACACGGACAAACGAGCTGGGCGGGAGCAACACAGGTGAGTGGGATCAAGGTAACGAGGCAGGCAGAGAGACAGAAGGGAAAACAGAGTGGCGGACAGAGACAACAGGGGGCAACAGAGAGGCAGGCAGGCAGAGACAACAAAGAGGAGAAAACACTAAAGATATGAACAAGGTACAGGACTAAGAACTAACATACTAGACAAGACAGATACTAAGTAACTAATACATGAAACTGTGACAGAACTGAAATCAGGAAGATACCAAAACACAGACTAACAGATAAATGAATAAACTCAGAACTAAACAGAACAGATGACATAACTAACATGCAGCTACAAAACCAAAACCCTCAGAATAAAAACCCAAAAACACAGCACCCAGGACAGGATCGTGACAAAAACACTAAAAGGCAATATACACAGACAGCATTACTTTCCTATGTCGTACCCGATGTACCCAAGAGACTGAGTACCATTTTTTTCTACTTATTAATGGTATCGTAATGATCACCCTGCCCACTACGGTGGGATGTAAATATATGAATCAATAAACGAGAACTATGCAGTTTTCTTCTTGTAAACTTCTCATGGAGCCCACTGTAAACCTAGACGACTGAACAGAGGTCAGAGTCAGTGTGGATTTAACAAATGGATGTTTCAGTAGTGCTTACACACTGTTGACTTCTTGCTTTTGATGAGGAATTCAAAGTAAGGCTATGTTCAGACCGACAACCCTGTATCATAAACTCTAGGCTCTTCATGCATTTTACTGGGTCTGCTGTGTTGGTGAATTGAAAGTGCATCCACAGACGGCTCCCACATTAACAGTGGTCTGTAAAAAGATTGATTCTAACTCAGCTTTTGTTGCAGCACAGGGTAACATCAGGGGCTGCAATGTTCATCATACCCACAATGTGAAAGTGCTTGATTGTTTGAGCACACAAAAAGTATTGTGACTGAGATAGATACTGAAATCTTGTGGGCAAAGTTGTCAGTTTGGCCTGAGAGTGAAGCTACAGAAAATGTCTCATAAATGTGGGCACCATAAATGTCCACAGCAAATTTAGAATGTAGTAAATTTAGCATTATTTGGCCCGAAGCTGAGATCTGGACCAAACTGACAAACTTCCCCAAAAGTCAACAGGCCTTCAGGTTTAAAACTGTATGTGTTTTTTGTGGGATATTGTTCTAGCTCTAACGCTGTGAAGATGATACAACTGAAAGCGATGTCGTCATGTGTTTTGAAAGGTACCTGATGTGTAGTCATGCCGAGGACCTGCGAACCAAAGCAGAGTGGGAAGGCAAAGGCACGGCATCCCGAACTAAGCTGTTGGACAAACTCCAGAGTGAGTGCAGTCTACTTTCAATTCAATTCAATTCAATTTTATTTATATAGCGCCAAATCACAACAACAGTTTTCTCACAGCGCTTTTCATAAAGAGCAGGTCTAGACCGTACTCTGAAGTTATTTACAGAAGCCCAACAATTCCCACCAAGAGCAAGCACTAGGCAACACAGGCAAGGAAAAACTTCCTTTAAGAGGCAGAAACCTCGAGCAGAACCATGGCTCAGGGTGGGCGGCCATCTGCCTCGACCGGTTGGGGTGAGGGGGAGAGAGAGAGAGAGCGAGAGCAAGAGAAAGAGAGAGAGAGAGAGAGCAAGAAGAGAGAGAGAGCAGAGGGAGGCAACCTACACAGTATACACATAGAGGTACAGACAATAAAGGTGATGGTGCTATAGACTAAATGAAAAATGGTACAGATATTTATAGTAATGTTAATGATAATAATAATAACAGTAATAATAGCAATAGGACTAGTAATAGCAATTGCAACTGTAGCAGAGGGCGTCGAGCAGGAACACGGGGGCAGCAGGAGACTCCCAACCACAGATCCAGACTCCACAGCTCCAGAGCCAGCAACACCCGCAGGAAGTGACAGGAGGGGGAAGCACACGACCACGGGAGAGGGAGAAAAAATCGAGTTAGTAACATGCATTAATGGGATGAGGTTGCACTCAGAGAGAAAAAGAGAAGAGAGGAGCTCAGTGCATCATGGGAAATCCCCCAGCAGTCTAGCCTATAGCAGCATAATTAAGGGATGGTTCAGGACTCACCCGAGCCAGCCTTAACTATAAGCTTTATCAAAAAGGAAAGTCTTAAGCCTACTCTTAAATGTAGAGACGGTGTCTGCCTCCCGAACCCAAACTGGAACCTGGTTCCACAGGAGAGGAGCCTGATAGCTGATAACTTCACAACTCAGTTATTGTGTTCTGCATAATTAATGCTTCCATTGAGCTGTCATTGCAGTATGTGCATTGACTTTGCAGCAGCAGCATTAACAGCAGTTTATAATCATGTATGGTTAAAAATGTACCTTCTCTTGCCTACTCTGAAATCCTGCAGCTGCTTGCTACATGACATTAGCATTTGTTTCCTGTCTGAATTGTGTGTTGATATGATTCATTTGGATTAAATGCAGACCTTATGATAATAGGAAATTGAAATTTTCACAAGAGTTACATTTCAATCTAATAGTATATTATTTTAATTATATTTACATTTATTTTTATTATGTTAATACTAGTGCTGGGCAGTGATTCAAATTTTTAATTGCGATTAATCACATGATTTTCTTGCAATTAATCACATTGTTATGTGCAAAATTGAATAATGAATTCTAAAGTAGTGTATTGCGCCACTTTTAATTTAAATGTACTGCTATATGCAGGACAAACGCATATGCACCCCCTGATTCAGAGTTACGCTGCTCTTATAACACCATCTGTCACATATGTTCTGCATAGAACGAGGAGAGGAAGCGAGCCGAGCGTTGAGAGCTGCCGTGCTCGCACAGTGTACGAGTGAAAACATTTGTAGCGGTAGTTTAATGATCGTGGCAAATTTTAGGAGCGCCGGTCGTGATTCAGCAGCGACATATAGCGGAAACACTGCACTATTAAAAAATCATGTAGCCATTTAAGAAAACATCATTCATTCAAAACAAAAGAGAAAATGTAAACTCTCCAAAGAATAGTAATGTATTCTAAATGTATTATTGTCTTTGGTAATATTTAAACCATGTTACACCTCGTGTTGCTTCCCGTGTACAAATATCTTTCCAGCCAGCTGAAATTCTGATTCTCTGAAGATACACTAACGTTTCTGCGCACCTACGTAGAGAAGGGTGTTATGGTTAACTAGATCAAAGAGGCTTGCAGAAGAGCAGACACACACCTCCCAAATCTCAACAAGCCGTTCTGTGTGTTCAGCAAGTTGATTGTTTTTTTTATAAAACCCTCTGTTTGACCTGCTGTTCCACATCACCCTTAGCAAGGACAGTAATGGACGGAAACATATTGCACCTGGCCAGACGTACCCTGAATTGACTATGGACTGTGGGTGGTTCTTTAGTTTTGTTAACAGTATGACTATGGATGAGTTTCAGAAAAAAGTATTTAACAAGCCTTTCAAAGAACCATATCACCATAGAGGTCATTTAGATAGCTGGGATTAGGGATGCAACGATTACAGATTTCATTGGTACGATTATTGTCAGAGAAATAATCACGGTTTCACAATTATTACGATTATTATGCATTACTTAATTTCACAACACTAGTAATGACTTAAGTTGATTTTTAATATTTAATTACATTAACAATTATATTTATGTAAGTATTATTAATATAAGAGGAATATTAACTTTTATCTCCCAGGGGGAAGTGTTAGAGGAGGGGAATCAAGTGAGCTGTTACTGTCATCAACTCTCATCTGTACATATGTTTTAGTGAAAATGACAGAAAGAAATTGAATGCAATGTTAACTGAAATGCAGTTAATTGGTAGCCTATAGTCCTGAAAGTCTATAAGCTCCTAATATGTTAGTGTTTTACACCTGGCAACATTTTCTCAACGCAGACAGGAGGAGGCAACAGGATGTTACCTTAAATGTTCAGTGACTGAAGGTCTTGAGAGGACTATGTTCTGTCTTCCATAAAGGCCCTTTCAGAAAAGAAGCAATTTGCATTACGTGGAAGCTGCTCAGCACTAAAGTTCAACTACTTTGACCGCGGCGTGCATGCGAGCTGCCGGGCGGTGCACGTTGCTCGACGCAGCAACAAACCATGCCTGTTTGCCTATGTTCATCCCAGAGAAACAGAATCCAAGTATCAAAGCTGCTTGATGTGTCAAATGTAGTTGGTCACTGTATGTTACAAACTAATTTGAATCTGCCTGCAGCTTACCTGCCTCCATCAGTGATGCTGCCTCCTCGCCGCCTGCAGACTCTGCTGAGGCAGGCGATGGAGCTGCAGAGGGAGCGCTGTCTCTACCACAACACCAAGCTGGACAGTGGACTGGACTCGGTCTCCCTGCTGCTGGACCACACCTGCAGTCGGTGAGATCCCACACATACTGTATCACACCAGGGCTCCACCCAGGCTGACTTTTCTCTGCTTTTGAAAAGTTGCATTGTCATTTACTACTGTGTGACATTATACTATATGTAGAGTGGCCAGTCTAATTGTGTTCCTGCTTGGGTGAAAATAATATTTTGTTCAGTTTATAAACATCTACATGAATCTGTTTACATATGTAGAACTTCATAAAAAAATCCAACCATAAATGCTGTTATGTTTTATTTGCATTATGAAGCTTGATGTCTGCCTGATATGTCCTTGTTCCCAATCTTTAGGAAACAGTTCCCTTGCTACACTCAGCAGATTCTCACTGAACACTGCAATGAAGTCTGGTTCTGCAAATTCTCTAACGACGGCACAAAACTGGCAACTGGGTCCAAAGACACCACAGTCATTGTGTGGCACGTCGACACAGTAATCAATCATTTACTTATCAATTTCACTTTCAAGCAGGAGTTGTGTGAAAGTTGAAATAATTGTGTTATTGACTGGTTAATCTGTTGGTCGACAGGAAACCCAGCAGTTGAAGTTGATGAAGACTCTGGAGGGTCATGCTTATGGTGTTTCTTACCTGGCATGGAGCCCTGATGATGCCTATCTGATAGCGTGTGGTCCTGATGACTGCTCTGAGCTGTGGCTGTGGAATGTACAGGTACAACATCTCTTGCACAGGTGCAGAATGGGCAAGTGTGTCTTGTGGTCACTGGCTTCTAACCTTTCTGACAGTTCTAACTGACTGGTAGGGAATCCCTGCCATTTAAGCGTTTTTTATCAAGGTGATGGATACAGCTCGGTTGGTTAATACACCTTCTGCTACAATTATTATTACTAGTCCTATTGTTATTATTGTCGTTTTTATTATCATTATGATTATTATCATAAACATAACTATAAATATCTGTACCATTATTCATTCAGTCTGTACCTACATTACCTTTACCCGTCTATACCCCTGTTTGTATATTGTGTAGGCTTCCCCCTCCCTCCCTCCCTCCCTCCCTTCCTTTATCTCTCTCTCACCCCCCAACCGGTTGAGCATGCTCTTTATGAAAAGCACTCAGAGATAACTGTTGTTGTGATTTGGAGCTATCTAAATAAAATTGAATTCCAAATTGAATTTAAATTTGAAATCATCTTATTAGGCTATAATATCCACCAGAACAGTATAGTCCTGTGATGACAGTTGTAGGCTACATTTGAGATGCATGTAGCCTAGGGCTGGACAATAAAACAATAAATATAATTATCATGATATAATTTTTTTCAATTACAAGATAACAAATGTTCAATAAATATTCAACAAATGTTTGATTTTATTCACTTGAATCAAACACTAATTAGGACTTTTTAAAAAACATTTTATTAAGATGTTTATTTTGTTGAGGAAAAACTGAAAAAGCTTCTACTTAATTTTACTTAATGATACTTGTTGACAAAGATTTTAACATAGTTATTTTGAATGTTCTACCTCCATCCAATGTTTGGCATCATGAGTGGACCATAAAGAAAAGTTTAGAGCACAATTAACAATCAGGTGTCTTCAACTTTCCCTTAGGAGCAAAAATCAGCCTTTAAACTCGAAAAAAAAAAAAATTGATACTTATCGTGATAATTATTGATATTAAAAGATACAAAACTTTTTATTTATTAATTTAGCCTAATGAATGTTGTGAAGATTAGTGTACCAAGATTTCCCTGTTTGAACTACCTGATCATAACTTCAAACCATCAGTTTCTCTTAATTTATTCAATTTTTGTGAGCCAAGTAGTGGGGAGAAATTCCATGATGAACAGCTTGTTGCTAGTGTGTTCTCCAACCGAGCACAGTGCTGTGTCCACTCCCCAGTTTAATCCTTTAATCACTGTGCTCGCACACACATGCACACAGAAGACGACTGACAAAATTCAGTTTAAAGAAAAGTGTTTTTTGCTAACAGGTCCTTTTTGTATGTATTTCATTATAGATCATTAGTTTGACTGACATTTGGTTGCGTTTAGGTGAAATTTTGGTTTGAATTACCGTAAATAAGCTAAACAAAAAATCTGGACTCACTAATATCTAAACCTGGTTACAACCTTACAATGCTCACATTTGACCTCATGTGGCAATGTCAACGACAGTCGTTCAGGCCCTTATGTGACTCCAACAACGATAACAACTGTTGTTACAACAGCCAGGACCAATAACAAACCAAAATCAGCTATCAATGATTGAAGGGATGATCAGCGATTGTTTTTTCATGCACCGATATTAAGGCAATTTTAACTGACTCAGAACTATGATGACATAAAAACAGTCTCTAGAATCTGCACTGTTTCCCATTCATTGATTTATTTGTGGTGACATGTCACAATATCAACGCTGACCATCACATACTATATACTACTTAATATAAGTAAAATCATCAATTCACTGTGGAGCTGCAGCGCATAGATTCACTCAGCACCTCTGCTTGCTCTCTCTCTCTCTCAGACACATTGAAGCGGAGCCGTCTGTATTTAGAAAAACCAATGCATTCAACTTAACTCTGAGAAGTTAGTCAATGTATTTTCACAGATCCACCTTCAAATAAGTAATAAACAAGCATGTACAGAGCCTAGCTAATTTTTAATGTTAGAATACAGCTGGGTTGTCAAGGTTAGCTTGCTGTACATAGCCACCACATGGTAAAGGGCTTTGCACACGGGAAGCAATTTATGCACCTAGTAATTCATTCTGTGGGAAATACTGTAATGTGCATTTACAGCTGTTTCTGTGGTTTCTCTTAAAGCTAATAAGCATATTTCTTCCATGATGGCATTTCACTAGTATACTGCAACGTAACTCCGCCTCCTGGCAATCAGATCGCTAAGCGGTGATCTCAAGTAGCCATGATTAAATGATATAGATAGAAGATAGCCCAAGCCTAGTATCCATCACCTTGATAACGACCCCACAGAGGATGTCTGGGATTCCCTACCAGTCAGTCAGAACCAGGGATGGAAATTAACTTTTAATGAAATGAAGGGGGAAAAAATCCACTGGCCAAACATATTTTTTACCGGCCAAATTAATAATTTGCCTATTTGTGTCAGTTTTGTTTTAGTTTTTTTTTTAGAAAATAAGGTATTATATCGAATACAAACTGCCTCAAATTTCGCTCTGAACAGAAATCTGAGGCAGGTTTATATTATTGCTATTAACAGGATCACCACAGTTAATTGTTTTCTAAACTTACCAGTTGCTTATTAATTATTCAGCTTAAATAGCACTGCTTACTCCAAATCATGCTTTATAATTCAACTTACACCTTCTCATCAGACTGCTCACTTCACAATCATCCTGTTTGCACGGCACAGGAAATCTGGCCACCTGGTTTTGAGACATCATCACAGCTTTTGTGGGATCAGCATTTTTGATATACTTTTTGATATAGTGTATGGATCGTACTCCTTGATCTCTGGGGAGGAAAGCTGGGCCAGAAGCAGATTTGACAGTGTATCAGACACTAAACTGGACCTCCAAATTTTTTTAGTGTTCTGCTTCAGCCTCCTTTTTGTAGGTGTTTTTTTCATTTTGTTGGTTTGGTTACTAATGTCTGTACGCCTGGTAAATGGTACCTAGATAGCTGAATGCTAAAACACTCCTAGCACAACTCTCATAGCACCTAACACAAGCCGCTTTCACACTACGTTATTTCCTGGGAGTATTGCACCAATATGCTGGCTCGCTGTGCTGTATGGAGCTGGAGAGGGGGGTCTGATTTGATCCGCTTCTGAGCCGGGAACATTAGTAGTAACAGAAGGGGAACAATGTCTTTTTTTACGCCTCTCATTCTGGTACCAGACGGACCACGTGAAAGCACACAGGGTTGTGGGATTATACCGCAAACGTCTGTTCAGTGTGAATGAGCGAATGTGGCAAATTGGTGGATGTTCCTCCTGAAATTACCGCTGCATCTCTGTATTTAAGCAGCTACCCTCTTTCCGTCCAGACTCCTGTCTCCCAGTGCCCACCCCCTTACAAATCTATGCCAATCAAACACAAGTAACAAAACGAACATAAACAACAACGAATGAATCCCCTTAATCTATGTGTTACATGATTAGGATCTGTGGGTACAGCTAGGACCAATTTAAGTGTGACACAGAACAAACAGGAATGCTGGGATGCTGTTAGTTACTGTTAGGGTGACCATACCTCCCGAAAAACTTGGGACAGTCCCAAATTACGAGCAGTTGTCCCATCTCTCGTTCTGTTTTGTTCCAAAAATTAGACTAAACATGAGTTTTGATCATAGCCTAACAAAACATTAAATACTGATCATTATGTGGTTCTCAGACCACAGCAGGGACTATAGGCCAGGGTATAGTGGACCTTGTGTCACCAGCATTGTTAGAGCCACAAAGTATCATGCGTGCTCTTTTCCCCTTTTTATTTTCTAGTGTAGATGATCTTTCTGTCAATTATAGAGTACGTCTATTTGTGAGTGATTTGTGATAGGTGATTTGTGTAGACAAAAGATGGCTTCTCACTATGTAACACCATTTGCCTGATGAAGGTCTAGTACCGAAACATTGTCAATACATATTTTTTGCAAGTTAGACAGCGTACAGGAGTTTTTCTTTGCTACTTTTGACTCTTGGCTACTTTTCTTTGCTACTTTTGACTCGTATTTATAATGAGAGACAGTTGCGTCGGAGGGCAACAGGAGATGTTGCCCTCCGACGCACCTGTCTCTTGCATAAATTTGCAAAGTTAATAACTGTTCTGTCTAATGCTAGACCCAGTTCAGCAGCTTGATCCAAGAGCGACAGAGAGAGAGAGAGGAATCTAAACTGGCATATTAGCCAGTCATCATCTTGCCCCTGGAAGTCCTTTTGTGGTTCCTAACACGCGTTCCCTCCTTCTGTTGTCCTCTGCAGTCATCACGCAGAATTACCACACGGTGTCACACAGTGTTTATCTGTTTACAGCAGTCTAGTTTGGTTATCAACATGGACTCACTGATGGTCAGTGACTCCATGTTGATAACCAACTCTTAAAACAACAGTATACCCAAATAATCACAGGCAATGACTTTTTAAAATTATAATAGGATTTATTTAACTCAGATAGATAGACATAGACATGGAACAATGGTCAACAGCATTAGTAACTAAATCACTATTAACTATTCTAAGCAAAAAGGAATTTAAAGCCAACAAACCATAGCATACAAAACATACAACAAGTCAGCAGGCGTGTGTGTGTGTGTGTGTGTGTGTGTGTGTGTGTAGGGGTGGATCCGACCATGTGGGTAGGCCGCAGATCTGGTTCAGAATGGACTCAAAGACGGCAGATTTTGGACTGTTCTTGTATCTGTTCTCAGACAATAGGTGCTAATTATTGTGTCCCAGCAGTTAGTGAACTTTCCATTCAACAACCGTGTTCTTTTGCTTGTTAACAATACAGATATACGTTTTCACACAGTACTAGGAAAAATAAAATGGTCACAGCCCAGCAGGTGGTACCGGACAACAATCAACGTGTGTAGCAAAGAAAAACAAACGGCAAGAACATAAGACATGGTGGTCTTCAAATACAAATTTTTTAACAGAAAATTTAGTACATGAAGCTTGTATGACATACAAACTCATCGCTCTTGGCAGCAATTAGATGCGTCAGTCCTTTCAGGAAAGTCCAGTGGAGTTTCGTTTCAGCTCAGTTCTGACGATTCACTGGCAACGGTTTCAACGGTGCAGCTGATTCTTGGGCAGCAGCACAGTGGGCTCTGTCACTGTATGTCATTCATCTAGTGCAGCTAAGATTAGGAAAGAAAAAAAATAACTGAATGAATGAACCCACTGAATTCTGGGTTTGTGTCGACCTCCTAATTCTCTGAATTAAAATTATTGCATATACTTACCAAATATTGCCAAATGTTTATTGATGTGGCAAAATGTGATTATCATCTGCAATTAAATATGCAGCTCCTCTTGAAATTAATTTTTGCTCATAACTACCAACAGTGTGTTGTGCAACAATCAGCCTAAAGAGCCGTATCTTACCTGTTACCTATATTAAGCCTGTAAGCCTAAGAAAATTCCCTCACACCATGGATTTGTTAAATAGTGAGTTATAGCAACAGCATATTTGATACTTGTTCCCTTTTTAGTCTTAGACAAGACTCTGAAAATTAAAATTGCCAATCAGGCCCTGAACTGATGGCGAGTGGTGATGGCTCAATGAATAAGATGCCTGCCTTTGGTGTGAGAGACCCGGGTTCAATCCCCCACTGTGACCCATCCACCATTGTGTCCATGAGCAAGACACTTAACTCCTCATTGCTCCAGAGATGTGCGACCTCTGATATGTATAGCAATTGTAAGTCGATAAAAGTGTCAGCTAAATGAATAAATGTAAATGAACTGACTGGCACCCCAGCAACTTTAAGTCAATCGGCTCCATAAGAAATGGCACACTAGATTTAAAGGACGAAGAACTACAATGCAAAGGAAACCTCAAAAACCAATGGAATGCACATTATTGGAACTGTCATTACATGGATCTTTGCCCTGAATAGGTCCAACCTACGCCAAAGTTGGTGGCCTCTGGTGATGGAGCTACCATTGCCCACACTCTGGAATGTTTTAGACTTCATTCAAGATACAAGGTTGTTTATTAGTCATTATACAGCACAAGGCTGCTTAACGAAGCAAAATTTGTAGTTCCTTCATGCTACACACACAACATATAATTAAGTATAGGCCTATATTAAAATATGGTAACATATAAAATAAAACAAAACAATACAGTTATTTATATACATATTTACATACCCGTATACACCCTGAACATTCCACAGTGCATTTTTTTGAATTTGCATCTGGGGTCAATGTAAACTGTAGCAATCAGATGATAATGATAATGATGAAGTTTCGTCTTTACAATAAACAGTTTGACATTTGGGAAACAAAAAAAAATGGCTCACGCTGTCAGCCACCTACTATTCATAACAAGTACGCAGTATGGTAGAGGAGGTGGTTTCCATCAAACATTGATTCTGTTTTGTCACAAATGACAGCGAATATGGCTAGAGTATGCTGTGCTTTCTCTCTCCTCCTTTATGGGCAAAGTGCGATTTGGATCAAAGTCCAGTTTTTTGCAGCTCGTTTATTACGATGTGGTACTGGAGGACACAGAACACAGGACAATTGTATGTCTCCCAGGTAAAGCCCTGTTATCCTACCACAGAGGATGTGGAAGAAAACGAGCGACGATGGCTCCTGGAAATATTTGTTGAGAAAGTGAAAAGGAGTAGTTCCTAGACTTTGCAGCCTACTCACACGATCTTTACTATCAAGTATCAGGCTAAAAGAAAATTAATATTGATCCTCATAATACTGAGAGACTATTGATTACTGTGACTGAGAGGAAGATGAGAGAAGCTGAAAGCCATCATGGACAACCCCTCTCATCCTCTCTATGCTGAACTGAGGCAGCTCTGGAGCACTTTCAGCCACAGACCCTTATTAGCTTTACAACTCTTCAATAGAAGCCTTAGGGTTACTCAGGTAAAGAAGGACCTCGTCCACGTGTAATTTTATGCTGCAGAGGAACCACCTCAATGCCAGTCACTAGTGGGTCAATCCTAATGGCCTCTGCTAAAGGCTCCATGGCGAGAGCGAACGAAAGGGGTGAGGCTGGACAGCCTTGTCTGGTGTCACGCCTTACTGTAAATGCTGGGGATCGCATGCTATTTTTAATAACTGAGGCATGAATGGCAGGATATAAAAGCGGTATCCATTTAATAAAATAGCTACCTAAGATAAATTTAGAGAGGACTTGTAACAGGTAGGGCCATTCAATCCTGTCAAAGGCCTTCTCTGTGTCAAGGGAAATCACAAGACATTTGGCCTTCAAGTTTACGCCATACTGTGTAAGGTTAAGGAGTCTCTTTATATTATTGTAGGAATTGCAACCTGAAATGAAGCCAGTCTGATGGAGTGATCAATATAATGATATTACTGATCGAGCAGGAACACACCCTGTGAAGTGCAGATTTGGGAGTATAAAAATAATCAATTCTAGAGGATGATTTATGAACATTAGAGTAAAATGTATATTGTCTGTCGGTGGGGTGAAGAGTTCTCCACGTATCAATAAAATGGGTACCCCTGCAGCAGCCAAGCACAGCACTGCTCCACATTAGGCTGCCCCGTTTTACTAAATCTATCAAGCCACAAATTTAAAGTTAAAGTCACCAGCTACAACCAAGGTTTTAACAATCCACTCTGAGAACAAGGAAAACACCTTAGTGAAAAAATCTGGCGAGCGAACAGGGGAGGCAGAAGTAGGAGACAGGTTCTCCATAAAGTGTCTCTCTAATCATAACATACCTGCCTGATACATCAGCTTTAACTTCCACCTCCATCAGGGGTAAGGACTAATGAACCAGGATAGCTACCCCGCTGCTCCTGGGAGTAAAAGAAGAGTAATAAACCTGGCCCACCCATTCTCTCTTTAATTTTGAATGTTTGTTATCATTCAGAGAGTCTCTTGGATTAGGGCCATTTGTATATTTTCGTTGTTTAAATAATTAAGTATTTTCTTACATTTAATAGGGTCCTTTATCACATGTATGTTCCGGGAGCATAGTCTAATCGTTGTGTCATCTGCCATAATTCCAATTAGTGTATGCAACAAATCTGGCTGGATTTTAAGGCATTACATCAAGACTGAGTACAAATAGACTTCTAATCAAATCACAAGTAAGACATAAAGACAGTGTGGAAATAAATAAAACCTCAGCCCACCTACCCCTTACACCCCAAACGCTTCCCCAAACGAAGTGTCTAAGACACTTTACCTTGTGCATCCTAACTGCCCTAAGCCAGTGCTCCCAAATGCAACAATATGTAGCAACCAAACTGCGTGTACAGAGAACAAAAC
Organism: Lepomis macrochirus; assembly: GCA_024633595.2. Taxonomy (NCBI): domain Eukaryota; kingdom Metazoa; phylum Chordata; class Actinopteri; order Centrarchiformes; family Centrarchidae; genus Lepomis; species Lepomis macrochirus. The sequence continues at coordinate 34,858,341 of JALXJV020000015.1, forward strand.
TAAATACAAAAACTAAAATAAATGTGCTTTTAACCCTCACCATACTCAATAAGGTAAGAAAAGAAATTGACAGCTTAAAAGATGGATCAGTTCTCATGATGGTGGGACTTGAGGTCCTCCATTTTAGCTATTAGCAGCTTGTTGCACCTTTCTATGGCCTCACATTTGGCGAACCAAAGGCGAAGAGGTGAACCAAATGACTCCACAGTAGTCTGCAGGGTGTCCATTGAACAGCGGGTCTCACCACGGAAAGTTTCAACAAGTTTTATCACTGCAGACAAGGATGGGTCTTCTTCATCGTCGCCCTGCCCTTGTTGACCCTTTTCTCTTTTTTCTGCTCACCTACCATTCACCGGTCTTATGCAGAGTTGTGCATGCCCGCTGTCTCTCTGACAACTGCATGGTTTCTCACGGGTCTATTCCGCATACTGTATAAAACTAATATAATATTGTTTGTGTGGTTCATCAATGGTGACAATTAATTAGAACTTCCTGCAAAGTTCACGCACAACTCTGCACAACACAGGAGCCGCTGGTCTCTCTCCCTCTTCTACCACACACACGCTACACCACACATTTTCAATTTCAATTTCAAAACACTTTATTTATTCCAATGGGGCAATTGCGGAACCCGAGGATTAGTACAAGTTAAATAAATAAAACCCTCATCTTTCATAATAAACATAGCCTAATATATTAATTAAAAATAAATGGACATATATCAGCGTTGTCACCAAAGAGCAAAGCAGCATTACTAAATGAAATAATTTGCATTATCAAACAGTAATTCATGTTCTGTATAGGTGAGTTGTAGTGTGAATAAATTCAATGCATAATGCAGCCCTCTGCAGAGCAGACGGCTGAGCTCATACTCCAATATTGCAAGTATTTATGAATCACTAAATGAGTGAGTGTGTGCTTGTATGCATGTGCTCAAGGGAGTGAAGGAAGTAGTGATGGGGTGAGAAGAAGTTCAGGGATGGCTTGGAGTTTAGGAGCTTGACAGCCATGGGTGCAAAGGTTGCCCTTCTCCTCTGAGTTCTGCAGCCTGGACAGTGCAGCCGACGTCCTGAGGAGTGACACTCAAAAGCAGGGAACACAGCGTGTGAGGGGTCCTGTGAAATCCTGCCTCAGCATCTGCTGCTCACATATAGCGGAGAGGGCTCTGACTGGAAGTCCTATTATTTTGGAGTTTTAGAGTGATGGAGTAGAATCAGCAGGAGACGGAGAATCTCATAACACTCTCAATGAAGGAATAGTAGAACATTTTGAGGATGACCTTGCTGACCCCAAATGAGTTGAGCTTTCTCAGGAGATAGTGCCACTGCTGGCACTTCCTGAGGATCTCCTCAGTGTTCAAATTTCATCAGATTATCGAAGACTGTGCCCAGGTACTTGTACTCCTCATCAATTTCTACATGGTTCCCATGGATAATGGAACAGCCTGCCACAGCCTGTTCCCTCTGCTTGTTGGAAATAGTCACCACCATCTCCTTGGTCTTGTTCACATTAGGTCCAGGCAAGATTTATCACACCATTCCACAAACTCATGAAGAGCTGAGCTGTGGTGCTGTAGGGAGCCTGAAAGCAAAGATAGGAGAACTGTATCGTCGGCGTACTTGACCAAGTGACAGTTTGGCTGGCCTGCATTCATCGGTGTAAAGAATAAAAGGCAGAGGTGAAAGGACACAGCCTTGCGGGAACCAGTGACGTGGACAGGACATCAGAACATCATTGACCAGGACTCTCTGTGACCTGTTGGTAAGAAAGTCCATTATCCACAAAATCATCTAGGTGGAGAGTAGAGAGTTCCTCAGCGAGAATATGTGGCTGCAGGGAGTTAAATACAGAGGAGAAATAAGCGAAAAGGAGTCCGGTTGTTGTGTTGGGAGAATTCAGATGTTTGTGGATGGTGTCTGTAATAAAAATCTTTGCATCATCCTCCCCTCTACCTGCGTGATAAGCAAACTGAAGTGGGCCATCTGTGAGTCTGTTATCTTAATATGATTTTTGATGACCTCTCCATAGTTTTCATCACCAGAGAGGTGAAAGCCACTGGCCTGAGGTCATTCATGATCTTGTTAGTACCTTTATTTTGCTGTGGGAATAATTGGAATCCTTCCACAGCTGAGGGACTGTGCCACCATCCAGGGAGCTCTGGAACAACAACTGGAACATGTCCCCCAGCTGCTCAGAACAGTACCTCAAAATATTACCACTGATATTATCCGGCTCTGTTGCTGTTTTTGCTTTCTCTACATCCTTTGTGTTAATAGTGAGGGAGGATTCACCAGGTTTGATTTTGGAGAGGACTTCTTTCAGCTGAATGCTGTTTTCTGTCTCAAACCTGGTGAAAAAGGACTTGAGGTCATTGGGGAGTAATGCTTGACTGCTTCCTGCAACCTGAATGAGCTTGCCGGACCGGGGGGGCAGTATTCACAGCTGCCATGTTCTTAATACCTTGCCAAGCTGTACGGAGGTCCCCTTTTGTAAATGATTGTTCCACCTTGTCTAATATTTCAATTTAGCAATTTTGATAGCTTAACTTGTGTATTAACCTCCTTTTTTCAGTTTCAGAGCCAGTGAAGAACACTCTCTTTTTCTTATTGAGGCAGGCCCGGCGCCAGGAAGAAATGACTGAGGGGGCAGTTAAAAATGGCGAGGGGGCAAATCTTTTTATATATATATCAATACACATGGCCCTTCATGGCTTGAAGCGCATGCCGCAGTTGCGTTTGGGCCGTCTCCAACTCCAATTTTGCTTGTTTGACGGCAGAAAAAATGGCCTGTGTGCCGGGCTCATGGTTCAAAAGGGTTACTTTTACTTAGTCTGTGAATTAGTCATGGGTGTAGGGCATAACATGCAATACACCAATCAGTGTCATCTACCATTTAAAGCCAGGTGCTCTTATACTTTGGCACATTGCCATTATAGCATATAAACAGCGCATTATGAAAAACACCAGTTGACTGATTGAACTGCAGACTCACAGCAGAGCGGGCATATGGAGAGAAGTGTGGATGTGATCTAAAAATTTGATAAAAAGATCTTTGTTACTCTGCTGCTCTGCAGTTTATTAGTGAACAGTCAGAACTCCAGTCTGTCAACAGACAGACGCTGTCTCCTCTATGAAACGTCTGGATCCTCACTGCACCGCGTTGATATAAACTATGGTGAACTGGTCGTGGGTCACATCTCTCCTCTACACTGTTTTTGTATTTTGTGTTTTATTAATGTATGAGTGTTTTCTTAACGATTTACTTTCATGATTAGAGAGGCTGCTGTCAGTCATTTTAAACGTCATGTGCACGATAAAGTCGCAACAAACATACAGAACAGAAAAAACCTGAAGTTCTAAACCTGACATGAGAGGACAGAGAAAACTCTCCAGAGGAAACAGAATTCAGCTTTTTGCTTCTGAAATAATTTAGAAGCTCTGATGGAGGACTGATCAGGAGGATGGCTGTTTTACTCCAAATAGTTTGTGGGAGCTTTTGGATTTGTAAAAGAACACAGAACATTATTAACTTTAGATACTGACCGATCCTGTCGGTGTGTCAGGAGATTTTAATAATCAATGAAGTTACGCTGCTGTGCCTCGTGAGTAAATGCACACAGTGTCACAGTAATGCGCCCCTAAAGTAATGAAAAACAATCGCTTTCTTCTGCCTCAATAGTAATGTGCCAACAATGTGCCTGACCTCAACTCATTTTAAGACCAACACTCCAATGAGCTCACAGATGGGTGCATTTTCTATTTAAACAACTTGGTCGCTTGGCGTGCAAATTTCAACTGCGGCGGTTGGAAAGTAGACACTTCCGCTGCGCTTTGTGCTGGGTGCAAGATAGGGCCAATAATCTTTTTGGTCTTTTTGATAACCATAGGTTTTCAGCCTGCTAGGCCAATTTCTGTATTTCTTTTCATCCTGTGGGTGGCAAAGTGTCTGTGCTGCATCATTCATTTTGATGATCATGCCTCCCTAAAAGTTTTCACTCTATCCAGCCCATCCTTGCTGTTGGCGGAGGAAAATGAATACAGCTTTTGTGCATGTTTACTCTGTGCAAGTGGATCGCTGTCAGATGATAAGCCATCAGATGTAGAATGAATCACATCACATCACTGTCCTAACCTCCCCACCATCAGTCTCTCCTTACTGAGCAAGTCTGCATGCCAGTAGAGTAGACTAAAGGTGTTGCCAGTAGCAACACAAAATGTTTATCTAAAGTGACTGCATTCGCTATAGATCAACTTTTACCCGCTGGCACTTATGCAAAAATGGCGGGTTTTTTCAGTCTTTATCTTGACAGTGACACCTCTCAACAAAACACATAACTTAGGAAAAGTCAAAGACTGGGGGACTTAAATATTGTATAGTAAAAACAGGCCTAGGCTACAATCAAAAAACAGCAGCACGTAAATTTTGCCCCTTGGTGGTTCTAGACTGGGGGGGAGGCAGAAAATGCAACTGAGGGGGCAAAGCCCCCTTCTGCCCCCTTGTGGCGCCGGGCCCGTGGTGAGGATTTCTTTAGTTCTTTTGTCACCCAAGGTTTGTTGTTAGGAAAGATAGTAACGTTTTTGATGGGGACAATAGTGTCCACACAGAAGGAGATATATGATGAGACCGTATCCACTTGCTCATTAATGTTACTGGATGGCGCTATCAGATTATTCCAATCAGTAGCTTCAAAGCTTCCCTGTACCTTGTCAATGCCATCATTAGTCCACTGTTGAAAAGTTTTAATTACCTTTTTAGTCCTCCTTACAACCGGCAAATAAGCTGGTGCCACAAAAATAGTGTGGTGATCAGCTGAACCAAGAGGTGGTAGGGCAAAAGATTTATATGCCTGTGGAAATGAGCCATAGCATTTATCCAGTGTCTTCCCCAAGCAGGTAACCAACATATTGGTAATTTTTTTTTAAAGTATATCAAGTGAACAATGTTTAAAATCAACGAAAATTTATTTGGTACAGTCCGTGGATATAACTTCAAGTTTTTCTGCTGTCCTCTTAGTGTATTCTATGGCTGGGGTTGCATTCGGTCTTTGATGAATATATACGAAAATAAGAAAGAACTGTGGAAATTCCATAGGTAGGTAGACGGGGTGAAGAGAGATGACTAAAAGTTCACTGTCAGTGAACAGTGTTACATAACTTCTCTCTTACAACAACTGTTAAGCACCAGTGTGTGTTTACAAAGAGGCAGATGCCACCGTCATGCTGTTTGCCTGTAATCTCAATGTCTCAGTCAAGTCTTAGGGGAATCCTGCAGTCCTATATTCATGATCGAACTAAGTTCGAGCATGAATACTTGGACCAAGTACTTGGTCTTGGTCTAAACCGAGACCAACACACCAGATAACGCATCACAAAAGGCTGGAAACTCAGGTAAACGCTTGATGTTAACTATTCCATGGACTTAGACCGTAGGAAGTAACGTTCCTATAGTGAATGGGTCTTCCACTGTGGTGTTGTCCTGCACCATTATGTTGTGTTATTGTATATTGTGTGGGTCACGTAGCTGTGTACCTGAGTATTGGTAAAATAACAATAATTCCAAATTATGTTTTGAAGTAAACAGCCATGCCATGATTGTTGTTTGACCCAATAAGTTTCAGCACATAAAACTTTTTTGATGTTTTTTATCCTTATGTGGAGTTTGTGGGTCTGTGTTGTGCTGGGAGCTGGTTGGTTTTTGGTGTTAGCGGACTCCATTTCATTCTGCAGTGTTGAAAAATCCAGTTTCTTCACACAGGAAGCAGCATAGAGGCTGTTACAAGTAACCAAGAAAACCGGCTAATGGTTGATTTTTATGTGAGGTTACAACCCGTTTACAAATAGGCAATAAAAAGTGATTAATTTTATTAAAAACTAAATAGCCCCTTTTAATGTTCATCCTTAAAGCTGCCCTACTCAATAGAAATATTGATAAGTGCAGCTTTAAACTCACTCACTGTCTTAGCAAAGCAGCCATGTTGCCGTTGCTCCAGCCATTGTCATGTAAACAGGCACTGTGAACACTGTGAATGCAGGCAGACTGTATTATTACATTTAGTATTTTCCAAACCATTCAGTCCTGAAGGGAGAACAGAGATTGTGTTTTGGGGTAATTAGAGGGTTACATGACATCAGTGTGTTGTACAGTGTGTGGTGTCTGATCTTTTCAGTCATGTTTCTCTCTCCTTTCCTTTGTTGTGTAGACGGGGGAGTTACGCTCAAAGATGAGTCAGTCTCATGAAGACAGCCTGACCAGCGTGGCCTGGAATCCAGATTGCAAACGCTTCGTCACTGGCGGCCAGAGAGGCCAGTTCTACCAGTGTGTGAGTATCTTTTACAGCACAGCACAGATGCTGTCAGTGCCCACAGGGCAATACATATGTTTAAATCCCGCTCACTTACAAGAAACTCATTAAATAGAGGTGAACTGGTGGCCAGTGCCAGTCCATGTCCTGATAATGACACATTGATTACATACACTTAGAAGTTTTTCCTTTCTTTCATATGACTTCAATCTTAAAGAGGTGGTATTCTGCTCATTTTCAGGTTCAAAATCTTAATTAGGGGTTGTACCAGAACAATTTAATTTTCAAAAAACACCATATTTTCCTCATACTGCACATTGCTGCAGCTCCTCTTTTCAACCTATGTGTTGTACGCTCTGCTCTTGAGCTACAGAGTGATGCATCTTACTTGTACAAAATATTTGTTGGAGTTGCACATACTGTATGCGCAGTTCCCAGGTAAGGACTACTAGCCATTCAGAAGCAGAGAAGGGCGGGTCGTAAGAAACAAGGTAGTGTGATCCAAATCAAAACTGCTTCAGACTGCGACCATAACCTACAGATGGTCTAAGTTATTACCAGTCCACAACCACACAACATCATTGTTCCACATCTTACCATCAGGACTAAATGTTGAGCTGTTGCCGGTGTTCTGACAATCTATGCTGCCTTGCCGAAAAATGCTACCATAGCTTGCTCCGTTTTCCACTGCAGATAGTACCCAGAGATAGTACGTAGCTTGTCGTCATAGCGACGCCACACACAACTGCCGCGACGTAATGTTTAATGCGACACACACACCAGCGATCCACACAGCTTTCTCTATTATAAGTTGAGGGCATGCCTGACCCCGCTAGCCGCTTGGCAAGCTTTATGACGCATTTTTATTGTGACATCACAAGTAAAGCAAGTGAAGTCCTGGTCAAACACTGGGACTCTGAAGTGGGAGTATTATACCAGTTTGATGTCAGTTTCATACATGTTGGTCTGTGTAAACAGTCCAAACTTTGACTTGAAAAGGAGGACCTTTTCAGCAAAGTCTGAAGTGTGATTGTCATGTAATGGAGTAGCAGGACTCCAGAGGTTATATGTCAGGGCTGCACACATCAATTATCATGGTTTCATGATGAATCCCTTGAAAAGCCTCATTATAGCTCATTATGTTCAGAGTTTTGTGCTCTTTTTGTTTCTCTGTTTAACACAAAACATAAAGGAAATTATAAACTTCTACTTCCACGCAACTCAAACAAACAACGCCAGAGTTGAAGTCCACTTGGAGCAAATTAAGTGTGTAGAGTATACTGTCCCAGTTCAAAGAGGGAGCTGTAACTAGTCACTGTCTTTATTATCATATCATCATTATTATTTATAAAAACCATAAGATCCAACCAGGCAGTTCAATTATCAAACCTGTCTATAGTCACTGGGCAAATAATCCTGGATTTAATTTTCAGCAACCAGTCAGCTTTATTTTATAAAGCCAGCTACTGTTCTGCTCAATGTTAAGCAGGTCTTCATATGTCTATGAGTCTCACATTTCCAACAGAGCAAGGCTCTACCAGCTACGTTACCCGATCACATCTGTTCGTCACTCACTACGCGAGAGCGGGTTTGCTTGATTCCCAGTGTCGCATCAGCTGGATGGAGTACAAAGGCGCTGAGTCGACACATCAGTTATAGGCATTAGTTTTTCCAATGTGTGAGATAGGGCGTGTGAAAAGTGTCAAGTGCGTGTCTCACACTCAGTGAGTGAGAGTTGGCAGCTCTGAATCTTACACCTAGCCCTTAATAGGTGTAAACAAGCGGTTGTCATGGCGCATCGTTCTGAAAGGTGGGTAGAGGAGGAGCAAATTATACCAGGCTCTTCTGCGTGACTGCGCGCACACAGCCTGGATGAAAGCTCATTTTGGTTAATATAGCAAAATGCAGATCACAAACTGGTGAATTTATGAAGGTATGAATGGAAAATGTAGCAAAATTAAAAGCAGTACTGGACGGGTCGGAGTCACGTGACCACACGAGTAGTAGTATGTTTTTAATGGGAAAGTACATGAACACACACTGTAGGGAAAATATCTATAAATTGCCAAAATAACCAACATGGTAAAATTAAGTTGGTTAGAGGCTCTGAATTTCAGTTTCAATTACTTTTCAATTAATTGTCCAGCCCTACTCTTTGTGGACCAAATGATTAAAAAAACAATTGGCAGATTAATTAATAATGAGAATAATGGTTGCAGCCCTAGAGCACTCTAGTGCTCAATATCAGAGCCCCCCAGGGCTGTGTGCTCAGCCCCCTCGTGTTCACGCTGTACGCCCACGATTGTATCCCCCGACATGAAGAGAGCTATGTGAAGTTTGTGGACGACACCACCATCATCGGCCGGATCTCAAGCAACGATGAGACTTAGTATTGGGAGGAAATTGATATTCTTGCAGAGTGCTATCGAGAGAATAAGCTACTGCTCAACATCAGCAAAACTAAGGAGCTGATCATTGGAAAAAGGAGATAAAGACACACTCCTGTCTACATCAGTGGAGCTGAGGTGGAGCAGGTGAACAGTTTCAGGTTCCTGGGAATCAGCATCACAGAGAACCTGACATGGTCATCTCACATCTCCACGCTGGTGAAGAAAGCTCAGAAACACCTGTATTTCTTAAGGAAGCTTAAACAGAGTCCAAAGGATACTAAAGGACAGTACCCACCCAGCCACAGCCTGTTCACCCTGCTGCCTTTTGGGAAGAGATATAGGAGTTTCTGCTGTCACACCACCAGACTGCAGAGCAACTTTCCCCCCCAAGCTATCAGACTCTTAAACTCTAATTCATCTTCAGCACTGCTCTGCTGATGATGGTTTATTTCTGTTTACCAATTTTTGTGATTGCTTCTATATTAATGTATATTGTCTGCTATGTGGCAGAGGGGAGTTACAAACTCAATTTCACTATATAACCTGTTGTAATGTGACAAAATAAGTCTACCTGTGTAACTAGAGAGCTTATCCTCTGCAGGCTTGTGAGAGCCTGAGATATGAATTATTTAGATAAAATACTAATCAGGTGACAAAATGATAGACTAAGATGAATCCTCTTCTCCTAAAGCCCCTAGGAGCAGAAGCATAATGTGATTTTACAATATTTAAAATTATTCTAATGGCTCAAGTTTTTGTTGGAGAATGTGACTTCCCATTTAGTACGTTATGCCATTCATTTAGTGTCTCCTGGTCGGATCAGGGAGTGCTGTGTGCATTGTTATCTGCTACATTGTTATGTAACAGAAAGGTGTGAATATTCAGTACAATACGTGTGCAGTAGCTGGACCTCATATTTTCTGCTTTTGGAGGACAGTGTGTAGTTAACAGGTGTTGTGTTGGCCACATAGCTCAGAGTCACTGTGAAGCATTAAAAGTGCTGAAACTACCGAATGTTGGACATGATAATGTCTGTAGTTTTTATTAGTCAAATATTGATAAACTGGATGATTGTTTTCAATCAAATAACAACATTTCCTTCTATAGTCGGCTGTTGATGGTGTAAATATATTTTGTGTCTTCCCAGGACTTGGATGGAAACCTGCTGGACTCATGGGAAGGAGTTAGGGTGCAGTGCCTGTGGTGTCTGAATAATGGCCGGACTGTCCTCGCATCAGACACCCACCAACGCATCCGTGGATACAATTTTGAGGACCTGACAGACAGAAACATGTAAGTCTTCACCTGGGTTGGACTGGGGGAAAAATTTGGCCCTGGCAATTTTCATCTTAAACGACGTGTGCTATGACTTTTAGTTATTATAACATGTTTCAGTGATTTTAGAAAGTGTGCAAAAGTTTCATACATGCATGGAAGAAATGCTTAAAGTAGGGTTGGGCCGATTGGTGATGGCTGACAGACTTCACAACGTTGATTTGGTATCATGATTGTAACCCCCCCTCAGCTAAAAATAATCTCAAATGTTCAACATTATACCACCCTGTGAAATCAGGTTTTAATGTGCACGAACATTCTTATTATTGTTTTTAAGTATTTTGCACCTGCCTCGGAATTCTCTTCTCCCCACACTCTGACACACTCACACACACCTACACCTCAGGTAAACACCCCGGCTTGCCCCACCTCTCTCAGTCTCTCTCGCGCCGTCTGCTCCATTTTCTCCATCAGCAGTATGTTTTATAAAGTCGCCTAAAAGACTGAGATCTCGTCTTTTTCCGTATATTTCCTCCCGCTATCTGTTATCACGGGAGCAGATGAGCCGCACGTCTGCGTAATATTGACGCAACCTATCAAACAACTGAAACCAACATCTGCACCGTGTTCACTGTTGCTTTACCTGGTCCGTGTGTAAAATATCCACCACAACTTGCAGCGTAAGTTAAGTCTACCAATTTCTTTTAGCGAGTGAAGTCTGTGCGAGAACACATGACGACTGCTGCCCCCACCCAATGACATCGTCCATCCCCGTGTTTCCTTGTAGACATCACCCGATGGAAATTTTGCCCAACCCTACTGTAAAGTAAGAATGCTTTCAAAAATCGACATGCTAGTAGATTATTATTGATCAATTAACACAATACTAAGTGAGTGAACAGAAGAAAAATGTAAATCAAATCAGTATCTGCTGTGACCACCCTTCGCCTTCAAACAGCACCACTTCTTCTAGGTACGCCTGCACAAAGTCAGGGATTTTGTAGGTATATCGTCAGGTGTATGATTAAACAATTATATCAAACAGGTGCTAATGATCATCAATTCAATATGAAGGTTGAAACACAATCATTAACTGAAACAGAAACAGCTGTGTAGGAGGAACACAAGTGGGTGAAAACAGCTAAATTTCAGCTAACAAGGTGAAGCTGTTGAAGAGAGTTTGCAGGCAGCAATTGAAGTATGTTAAAATATGATTTAGTACAGTGGAGCTCTCAGGCATTCTGTGCTGCTTTCAGATATGTTTCTCCTGTAGATCAACTTGGCATGATTTAGTCTTCCCTCCTCTTTGTGTCTTTGTTTGGGGAAGTAACCTCTTTAAATGTGCATGTGACACCTTTTCCCCTCAACGATAAATTAATTCATTTTAATTCAGTTAGAAACTCCTGGACTTAAATAGCTTCTGTGTTTCAGCAGGTTTTCTGCTCATGTTCAAAACTTTCTTTTCTTTTTCATTCAGAATCCCTCCCACTTATCAGTGTTCTCTGACATGTCCAGAAAAAAGTCATAATATTACAAGAATAACATCATCATTTAATGAGAATTCATAATATTTTTTAAATGTCTACCTGCCCCACACTCTGCTGTTCATTACGTTTTTGCTCTGCTGATGTGGTGGTTTCCCCTTTAGACCATCTGACAGATGCAGAACCCTTTGGGTCTGTATCTTAGGATGAGACAAAGAAGTGGCCTCCAAAACTACCTAAAACACTTCTGATCAGGCAGAAATCTCACCACAAATCCACACATTAGCTTCAAGATTTGTCTCACAGTCACAAACAGAGCAAGTCAGCACTTCAGTTTTTAGATGTTTATTTTGCAAAACTCTACCAGCTACATTAGCACATGGTCACAAATAGTCTGCTATTGTGCTTGCTCACTACTGCACTTATTCACTACTTTTTTAAAGTACACACATTTCACACTGTGTCAGGGTCTCTTTGTTCTGAGGATATGTTGTCATGGCTATTGGACTATCAGGCTGTAAACTGTAAGCAGGGTTTTAAGAGTTTGATTCTCCATTCAAATTAACTGTCTAATCTTTAGTGTTGTCTGTGTGTCAACAGTGTCCCAGTGTGTAGGAAGTTCGGCGGTTATAGGAGTATTTAAAGTGCAATAGCCTTTACTCTTTAAAAACTATAAAAACATATCATATATCATATTTTCAGTGAAGTCTAGTAGTAGTAGTTTTTGAGCTGAGAGATGACTTTCAATCATGAGTGCCACAAATACTATCACCTGCATTGCTTATTATGGTGTTCTAGTCCAAAATTGGCATTGATGTGAAATGTCAGGAAGGTATAAAGGTATGAAAAAATAAATACCACCCAAGCCCAATCCTCTCCCCTGGGGTGTGCAGAAGTTAAGAAAGTTACCTCATAATTGACAGCTGGTACACACTGTGCGCACTTCCAAGTGAGTTACTGGGACACCCCAACAGCACCTTTTCTTCCTAAAATTATTTTTTATTTTAATTCCTGACCCTGTCCCATCTAAACTGGACTTTTTTTAATTGCCTCTCCATATAATGCCGCATCTGTAAATATCCATACAAATCCTGCTTTTTTTTTAAACAATTTGAATTTTTAGATCTTCAAAACTTTTAATTTTCTTCTTCTTAAAAAGCTCCCAAAATATTGTTGGTCCGCCTACTGAAGCTTCTATCTAATGTATTAGGAGTAAAATCTGAATCATGTGCAATCCAACGCAGTAACCTACTCCACTCTGTGAGGCTATTCTTTAGTACAATCTCAAGCTAAATATTAAGGGATACACCCAGCCATGGATTTAGCTCCTCATTAAGATGTTTTCTCAGTGTTTTATCATTTATTATGGCGTGGATTGGAATATTGGATGTGTGGCCTTCAATGTCCTTCCATCTCTCCTTGCTATTTGGGTCCTACAGGCAGGATTACACAAGGTCCACATAGTTTTTAGCTGTGTCGTCTGATAATAGCTCTTAAGACAGGGCAGGGCCAGTCTCCCTTTAACTCTGTGTAGAATTCTAAATCTTATTCATGATCTTTTTGCCTTGCCAAATGTATTCCTCCATTTACTCCCATTCCATAAAATCTTTATCTGTTACTTTTACTGGCAGAGTTTGGAATAAATACGATAACCTTGGGAGAACATTAATTTTGCTTCTGTCCCCCTCTATGTGTATACCTTTTATATCTGCATTTTGTTTTATCCATTGGCTCAGGGGTTCCAAATAACCCCTGAGCCATATTTATAATAAATATATATATTTATTATAAAGAGATTGAATGGTTTTGACAAATATTTCATGAAAACCAAATCGTTCCAGCAACATATACAGGAAATCCCACCTGACAGACTCAAATGCGTTTGTTCTATCGTTTATCTTGTTGTGTCGCAAATTCCACACTTTACCGTAATATTTTAGTGAAGGAACAGCGTTTGCACTGCGGTGAAGTTAGTTTTACTTTGGAATTCGGCATCTATAGAACGTCCAAAAATAATGGATGAGCCACATAACACTATCCAGCAGTGGCAGCAATGATGTGTCAGTCACGTAACGTTAAATGACTTGCCCACAGACATACAGTTTACTCTGTAGTTCGCCAAGACATGCTGTTGTTGTAATGTTAGCGATACAGCAGGAGAGTTGTGAGTGTCGCTGTCTGGAACAGCTGTGCTGCGCTGGGAGCGTCTCGTCCTCTCATGTTAGCTTTGCAGCAGCAGGTAGCATCAGTTTGCTAATCCACAACCTACTTAACATTAGTTACATTGCTTGCTGTATCGTTTCACTCTGTCATGGTGTTGGATTTATCTAAGAATCGCTTATCCCACATTTATAATGCAGAGAAATATCCCAGGTTACAGTAGGAAATGCCATGAAATGACCTATATAATTCATTTTTTGTCATATCACAAAGCCCTTCTCCAAAAATGTCTTAGGATTTCTGTGCTATGAAAAATATATTTGTTTTTATAAAAAACTTTTGAGATAAGGGGGCTTTTCAAAAAATAGCCCCCGTATCTTTTTTTGTGCTTTTACAGACTTAAAATGCCTGAAGACTTTTTCTTTGTACAAGGGCATTCAACTTAACAACATGACAGAATGAAACGAACAGCAGTGTCACAGTACAAGTACGTAAGTAAAATTTATTTAATATAGCATCTTTCACAGAGCAAGTCACAAAGTGCTTTACAATGATAAAAAATAGCAATAACAATAAAAGTGGAGCAATCAGACAATCATACATAAGAATCAACATTATTAAATCACAAAAGACATCAATCGATATAATCAATGTATTTGTGTATATTAAAATGCGAATGTAAATGCTCCGTACTTGTATAGCGCCTTTCTAGTCTTCTCAAAGCGCTTTTACACTACATCTGCATTCACCATTCACACACACATTCACTCACTGAGCCTAAGTGCTTAAACGGAAACTAACATTCACACACTGGCGGAACAGCCACCAGGGGCAATTCGGGGTTCAGTTCTTGCACACTTCGACACACAGCCTGGGGGAGCCGGGAATTGAACCGCCAACCTTCCGATTAACGGCCAACCCGCTCCACCTCCTGAGCCACAGCCGTTCAAAGGTGCATGAATAGTCAAAACACACATTTTAAAGTTTTACGGGGAGACAAAGGCCTGCTAAAATAAAAGAGTCTTTTATGTCAGCTGATTTTTAAATTCTTCGACTGAGATCCCAGTGCATAGGTCTGACAGAAGGTTTTAGACGTGCACGCAGTACAGCTAGTAGGCCTTGGAGCAGCAGTTTTGGACATGTAAGTTCCCAGTGACACAGAAAAAGCTGAGAGGAAGAGAACCAGTTCAAGGCACTCCCAGAGATACCCACCCACTTCCTAAGCCTATGAATCAGGATCCTGTGGTCTGATGTCCACATCTAATCGTCTATAAATCTAAGCTTTAAAATAAGGGTGATAGAGCCTTTGCAGTGGGGGCCCCCATCCTATGGAACAACCTCCCCATGCATATTAAAGCTGCACAGACCCTACAATGAAATGTATAAATCGCTGCTTAAGACGCATCTTTTTGCGGTAGCTTTTAACCGTCGTTAACCTGTTTTCTGATGTTTTAAAGTGTTGTTTTGTTTTCCTGTGATTCACGGTGGTTGTAGTCATTTTTATACCTGTTATTTATGTTTTTGACATTGACAATGTTCAGCACTTTGGGCAACTGTTGTTGTTTTTAAATGTGCTATAGAAATAAAATTGACATTGACATTGACGTTGACATATCGTATCAAAGCCTGCACTAAGATCGAGCAGCACCAAAACAGAGCAATTCCCCGCATCAGAAGACATCACTATGTCATTTGAGATCCTAAGTGCTCTTTCTGTGGAATGATTCTGACAGATACCAGATTGGAACTTGCCATGTATATTGTGAGCAGTCAGAGCGGCAGTGAGCTGTTTTTCTCAGCAGCTTGAAAATAGGCCTGTAATGTTTTGGACTGGAATGGATACAAATTGTTTTTGTTTTTTTTTCAGAAGAGGTTGAATTATTGCATGTTTGAAGTAAAGTGGGACAGAACCGGAGCTGAGGGAACCATTAATGATAGAGACCAAACTTGACCCAAGAGTCCCAGTCACATTTTTGAGCATGGAGGGGGGTAAATTATCTACAGGGCTTGATGAGGATTTCATACTGGGCACCAGATCAGTGAGGTCCGGGAAGAACAAGCAGAGACGGGTGTAGGGAAGGGGATGGTCTAACTTGTCCAAGTTAAAGAAAGAAAGAAATTTGTTGCAATCAGGAGGTGCAGAATTTCAGATGTAATTAATTGCATCAAACAGAACTCGTTTCGTTTTCTGAAAGATAATAAATAAATATTATAAAATAATTTTGAAAAATAAGAAGCCCTCACATCCTTAACCACTGTGTTAAACTGAGTTAAAAGGTTCTTATAATACAGGCAGTGTTTTTGATGCGGGAGCAACTTACAAGTTTTCTGGGCACGGAGTCCAAATTAAAGGACAGGCTGAACACAGTTATGGTCAGTGACATGCAGTTCCTCTGAGTAAATAACTGCAATCAGTATGTAAACAGTAGAAACAACGTCCAATGTCTGGCCCTTAATGTGTGTGTGGCCGGACACATATTGAACAAGTGATTCAGTAATGCTTTAAAACTCAGCAGCAAAACTACACGATGTTTACTGACTATTAAGAAAAGTTTAAAACCACAATTAACCAACTGGTTTCTTCAATTTTCACTCAGGAGCAAAAATCAGCCTTTAAACTTGAAAGAAATAAAAATTTGATGGTATGAAATATTTTTATTAACATTTTTGGCCATATCACCCAGCCCTTCTCAAAGCAGTGGGCCTTCTATGTAGCTGTATTTGTTCTGCCTGTGGATGATGATGTGTGTTGTATAATTCCAGTGTGCAGGAGGACCACCCCATCATGTCTTTCACTGTTTCCAAAAATGGAAGGTTAGCTCTGCTCAATGTTGCTACTCAGGTAAGCAGCTTGTTACTTCATCACATTTCACACTATAATATACTTTAATATCATTTTAACTTCAGCTGGTTGCTACAGTAGCAGTTCAGTTAAATACTGGTGTTAAAATGTGTACTCACTAAATGCTGTGCATTTTTAGGGAGTGCACCTTTGGGACCTGCATGACCGGGTGTTGGTGAGGAAGTACCAAGGGGTGACCCAGGGCTTCTACACCATCCACTCCTGCTTCGGAGGGCACAATGAAGACTTCATTGCTAGTGGCAGTGAAGGCAAGATAACATAATGTTTAGTAGGAAACTTGAGTTACACTGCAAAATGCCCTGCAGATGTGTTAAAAGTAAAAGCAGAATTTACAGCCTGAGAAGTACTCTGCATGATGTCGAATAAATAGATTTTCATTTATAAAATTGGTGAAGTTGCGATTTAAGTCTAATCTAATTAAGTGATAGCAGCTGATGAAGTCTCCTGTCTCCTGTCAGACCACAAAGTTTACATCTGGCACCGGCGCAGTGAGCTGCCCATTGCAGAGCTGACTGGTCACACCCGCACGGTTAACTGTGTGAGCTGGAACCCCGTCCTGCCTGGACTGCTGGCCAGCGCCTCAGACGATGGGACCGTACGAATCTGGGGACCCGCCCCCTTTCTGGATGTCCAGGATGCAGAAGGGCTTAATGGTATGAACATCAAAACTAGTATGTGTAGCTGTTCGGGATAAATTTGAAAGGATGTGCAGGTGGAATCTAAGTATTGAGGGCTGCACATTATTTTTGTTGGATTAGCCACTGCTTTCATTTGGCTCCTCAGCAAAATCTTTCTTTCCAAAATCTGTCAGAGACCTTGACCAGAACCATGGCTCAGGGCGGGTGGCCATATGCTTTGACTGGTTGGGGTTGAGAGAGAGAGAAAGAGAGAGAGAATGAGAGAGAGGGTGGAAAGTGGAGCAGCCAACATAATATCAACTCTGAAACACAAAGAGTAAAGTCATAGGGGTACAGAGTGAAAATGAATAATCGTACTGATAATTATAGTATTATTTATGATAATAATAATACCAATAAGACTTGTAATAACAATTGAAGCAAAGGGTGTCGAGCAGGAACATGGTAGCAGTAGGCGACTCCACAGCTCCAGAGCCAGAAACACCTGCAGGAAGTGATAGGAGGAGAGAGGAGAGGGACGAGAAAGCAGTACAGAAGAGGGCAGAAGTCAAGTTAGTACCATGCATTAATGGGATGAGGTTGCACACAAGAAGAGGGAAAGAAGAGGAGCTCAGTGCATCATGGGAAGTCCCCATGGGGTCAACTGTTTCCACCATTGCTTCCTGATGGACTTGGGTTCAAAAACCCTTGAAAATCTCAAGTGATAGACATACCAAAGTATGGTTTACATTACATTTAAATTAAAATCCATTTTTTCCCCTCACGTCTGCTGATGCTGTGGGCACCTTGCTTCCTGGCTGTGCAGCTACTCCATGCAGATCATCTTATCTCAGGATGTTCCTGAAGCACTGCTCTGCAACAAACACTTAGCATTTACAATTTTTTTATAAACTTTGTCCATCATTTAGCCAGTAACAAATGTTTGTACTTACACATAGTTGCAAAGATGGAGATTGCAAAATGCCCCCCAAAATGTGCATTGAGTTGAAATAAGACAGTTTCAGAAATAACTAAATATTAAAACCTTCATGAAGAGAGAATTTGTTGCAGGACAATTGGATTATACACCCTAATAAACTGGAAACTCAACATGTATAACATTGTAAAAGCTGCCAAGTTTTTAAACTGGTCAATGAAGTACAAGTAATCAGCTCCTGGCTGATGTGGACACTGTGTGTCGCTAGTGAGCGGCGTCATGTCTAAGCATGATGAAGGTGATGTCAGGTGACCCGTGTCTTTATCCTCTCCTGCCAGAATGTTGCCGCATGGACAGCTGATGATCTGCTTCTGCTGTGAACCTGAGGAGCATTAGGACTGTGTAGACGCTGGGAAAGCTGTGGTGAACAGCTGCTTCCTGGAGGCGTGGCCAGCAGTGCTGCCTGTCAGGGTTTCACAACACAAGAAATGTCAGACTCTGGTGAAGCTGGGCTCCACGACCTTCAGTGTCAGACCCACCACCTCCTCCTCCTCCTGTCCGGACCTGTTCCTTCAGCATCATCCAGGACCACCCATCTCCTCTTATTTATTATGAACTACATTATTTATTCATGAGTAGTTCACTGACTTGTGCTAGAACCTAGTGACGTAACAGCACCTGTGGAGGATGTGTGTTCTTAGTTTTCTTCAGTCCTGTGTCTGAGCTGTTCACATGAACCATCTTCAACTTTTTTCTCTTTCACCTATATCCTGAACCTTTTATGAGATTTAACCTACAGTACAGGAACATTTGATGGATGTAACACCCACTTGAAGAGTATCTTTTTCTTGCAAAATTCTGCGTTATCTTGTCTTTTTTTAAATGCAGAATACATCTTTCCTGCTTGTAGCCAGAGAAACAATAGTATTTGATGAGCATGTTGCGTAAGATTGCACAGGATGACGTATTTGTTGGCCAACTTGTGTTTTACACTAGTAGTATGTCCAGCTATGTGTTAAAGTACATTGAGTGGCTGTTTTCTGAGAGTGAAACTATAGAGTTCAAAGCAATTATCTGCCGACCCTTTGCTCTCCATATTGATTATCAGAGTTTCCTTCATGCTGTCAGTGTGGATGTCCTCTTTATTTTGCTTACATCTTTGCTCTAGTTTCACCATTTGCTCTTTATTTCCATTGCAAGCTGTTGCCCTCTCTCCCTACTCACAAACAGCAGTCTTCATGTGAATTTCTTTTGGTTTGCTTTAGTTGTTACATGTTCTTTTAGTTTTAGTTTTAGTCTTCATCTTTCTGACTTTCCTACTCTTTCTCTGGCTCTCTGCTCCAAGCCCATTGGTTCCTCCTGAAGATGTAAATCTTTAAAAACACCTCTCAAATAAATAGTTTCATGTTTAAGAGCTCAGTAATTTCCTAAAACTAGTTTTTATCTATCAAAGAGGAAATAATGCATTTGTTAGGGACTATTTTCAGTGGCAGATGAATCCACATGTGGCACTCTAGTGAGTATTTGGGGCAGCAGGGTGGTGTGTGTCAGAATAAACTACAGTGTGTATGTTCTTGGTGATCCTTTATCACCATGAACCCAGTGCAGCAGTGAGACTCACTGATGGGTTGTAATAATTTCAGGATAACAATGGAGCTCCGTGGTTCAGAGGAAGAGGCGACATCAGGCTGTGATACACACAGCTTGTTACTAGGATGCATTCAATGTGGTTCCTAGCCTTATCCTTTCACACAGAAACAAAATGATGGTGTCTATCTTTAACAATCAGCGTTTGTACACAAGTGTAACATAAAGTTATTATGAACTTCTACAAAGTGTGTTCTTTCAGAGCAAGAACAATCTTGCCTGATATGACGTTCTATGTTCTATGCTGTATATTCGTATGGCATGTATTATGAGGCTGTGTACAGAAGGGTTCCCACGCCTGTTTTTTTACTGTCAAATTCAAAATGATTTCAGCTACTCTTTCAGAGCTTCATACCAAATTTTCTTAACTGCACTACTGTAATATAAAAGCACCACGTTTCAGAATGAGTTTTGGGATTCACACTACATTGCAGCCAAATCTTTCAAAACATTCCGCCTACTTTTGTGACATTTTCTACAGATTCTGCGTGCAAGTTTGTTAGAATCTGAATACTTTTTCCAAAACCTTTCCTGGACAACAACTGCAGAACTGTCAGGTTTGTGGGAACCCTGTTGATTTGCCCAGACACCACCACAGCCATCACCAGCTTCAACTCTGCCATCAAACACACGATTAATACACAATAGATGTCACTTCACACTTGATTCAATCACAGAAGTTGTGTTCTAGTTTCTTCTTCTGTGACTCACTTAGTTTGTTTATTTTGAGGAATTAAGGCTTCTGTTCTTTTCTCATTGTAAGAAGCCAAAGTAGGAACTTTGTTTGCTTGCAGGCACTTTCTTCCAGAAACCATTTTACATTTTAAATGTGTTATTACAAAAAGTGATTGTACTGTTCTGTATTGTTCTGTAGGAGAAGTGTTATGTATGCATATTTTAAATAAAGCATTCAGGGTTTTAAATGTTTCTGACCTATTGCATTGAAACACCTTCTCGTTTAACCAGACCCCTGCAGACCGTGTCCATGAATATTGCATGCTTTTTTTGACTAGTAAACAGCTAATAATCATATCATATAAAGGGTAACTACAGTTGCAGTACATTTTACCACCAGTATTGAGCAAGTGTGCTGCAGTAGTGAAACAGTGCTGCAACGTAATCCTTGAGGGCAGTTGCACTCGGTAAAGTGCCACTGACAGGCTCAGATTGTTATTGTGAGTGCCTGACAACATTATGGACATGTTCCCTAAACCTTTTAAAGACTAAGATCTAGTTTCTAGTGTCTATATCACTGGTCAAAGCCAGCAGACTCCAGCCAAATACTAATTTTGCCTTGCAGAAGACAGGAGTTGCTGGTGTCACACAATAACACAAACTGCTGCTGACAGGCTCAGATTGTTATTAATAGTGTAGTCACCAGATCTCAAACCAGTTTCACACCTGTGGAAAATGTTGGAGCAACTTGTAAGACAATGCTCCTCCTTTCTTTTCCTCCTGTGTTTCCTGCCTGTTCTCCTCCTTTGTTGTCTGTTTGTTCTCCTCCTTTGTTCTCCTCCTGTGTTGCCTGACTGTTCTCCTCCTTTGTTGTCTGTTTGTTCTCCCCCTTTGTTCTCTGCCTGTGTTTCCTGCTTCTTCTCCTCCTTTGTTCTCCTTCTTTGTTGCCTTCCTGTTCTCCTCCTTTGTTCTCCTCTTGTGTTGCCTTCCTGTTCTCCTTTGTTCTCCTCTTGTGTTGCCTACCTGTTCTCCTCCTTTGTTCTCCTCTTGTGTTGCCTACCTGTTCTCCTCCTTTGTTGCCTGCCTGTTCTCTTCCTTTGTTCTCCTCCTGTGTTGCCTGTTTGTTCTCCTCCTTTGTTCTCCTCGTTTTTCCTGTCTGTTCTCCTCCTTTGTTCTCCTCCTGTGTTTCCTGCTTGTTCTCCTCCTTTGTTGTCTGCCTGTTCTTGTCCTTTGGTCTCCTCCTGTGTTGCCTGTTTGTTCTCCTCCTGTGTTACCTGCTAGTTCTCCTCCTATGTTCTCCTCCGGTGTTTCCTGCCTTTTCCCCTCCTTTGTTCTCCTCCTTTTTTGCCTGCCTGTTCTCCTCCTTTGTTGCCTGTTTGTTCTCTTACTTTGTTCTCTTCCTGTGTTGCCTTTTTATTCTCCTCCTTTGTTCTCCTCCTTTGTTGTCCTGTGTTGCCTGCCTGTTCTACCTTTTTCCCCCTCCCGTTCTCCTCTTTTATTCTCCTCCTTTGTTCTCCTCCTGTGTTGCCCGTTTGTTCTCCTCCTTTGTTCTCCTCCTGTGTTGCCCGTTTGTTCTCCTCCTTTGTTCTCCTCCTGTGTTGCCTGTTTGTTCTCCTCCTTTGTTCTCCTCCTGTGTTGCCTTCCTGTTCTCCTCCTTTGTTGCCTGTAATGCATCACATCAGTCTGATGAGCTACTCAATATAACAGCTCCCAAGTCAGGGGTTGGCGTGCCAGTAAAAGACCACGGAAGGATGCACTCTTGTATGACTAGCTTTGAGACGATCTGTAAGATGGCAGAGCGGAATAACTTCTTGTTCAAGCAAGGAACGAGGAAAGGACAAATAAGAGACCTGAGAAACAGCCAGCAGCAAACAGACAGGAAGGCAAAACAAATAGTGATTTGATTTACGTTTTCCTTCAGTTCACTCACTCTGTATTTTAATTGATAAATCCAATCTGTTTTCAAAGCATTATTTTACATCACTTTTCACACTTTTGCACAGTACTGTTGGCTGAGCTTCATTAGAGCTACAACTTCAACTCTTCTTCTAAAAGAATATTAAAACATTTACTTACAAGATGTCTTAATTTATGAATATTATTTTACACAGTAAATATTAGAATAAAATATGGATGAAACAGAAATGTCAAGCTGAGCCTTTAATCTCTAAATGTGGGAGAATGGACTGAGGCTGGAGTCAATGCATCAAGAGCCACCAGGCACAGACGGGTCCAGGAAGTGTCGCACTCGTAGTGTCAGGCCTCTCCAGAACCAGATGTCAGAAGCATCTTACCTGGGCTAAGGAGAAAAAGAACTGGACCGTTGCTCCTCTTTTCAGATGAAAGTCACCTTTCCAGTAATTTGGAAATCAAGGTCCCAAAGTGTGAAGGACGAGTGGAGAGGCACAGAATCAGTAGCAAGTCCAGTGTTTCCACATTCATTGATCCACACTCATCTGCTGTGCACTGCCTTTTATCAGGTCCAGAGTCAATGCAGCATCTACCAGGAGATTTTAGAGCACTTCATGTTTCCATCTGCTCACAAGCTTAAAGGAGATGCTGATTTCCTTTTGCAGCTGGACTTGGCACCTGCCCACAGTACCAAAACCACTAGGAACTGACCATGGAGTTACTATGTGTATGGATGCAGTGTAACAAAGTTATGCTTGATCCCGGTGCAAATATTTTCCTTGCACCTCTTCTTGGAGGAAGTGTTTCCAAAAACCAGATGAAGTAAACAAATATACCACTTCCGCCCAAACCTCCGTGAAAACGCCCACTACCTACAATGTCAGTGCAGTGAATAATATGAGACCATGAATATAGAACACTTGGCTTCTCCTCCTTTGTGTTTGTTATTGTAGGACAGTCCTACAGTAACAAACCACACAAAGTGAAGTTACCACTTTTTTAGTAAGTCTTAAGTATTTGAGACAAATAAATACAAACAACTTGTCTTTCATTTTTATTTATGAAACACCACATTCCCCTCAAAAAATAAAACTTAACACAATTTAGTCTGAATCAGACATGAAATTCACCAACACTGAGAGAGAAATGGCTGCACATTTGGCTCACACATCATCAGAGCAGCTATGGATGCGCGGCGCAGTCATGATTGCTCTGTCCATACATTTAGACCAAATAAAAAGGAGTGTGCACACACATCATCATGTCAGTCAACAGCTGAGACACCTGCTGATATAGGAACTTTCAAACAGTGAATGTCAGACTTTAACATACAGTGTGTTCAATGCAAAAGTCATTCAGTAAGCACAACATCAGTGCATGATTGAGGTCAAATCCAAATGTTCATATTCAAACTGCCACCAATAATACAACAGCCACCACACAGTATCATTTCTTTCCAGCTCTGCAATGTGACAGCCTTCCAACACAACACAGGATTTTGGCCCAGACACTGCAACTGACCAATCAGACTTCGTTCACATTTAGTGATGTGTGTCATAAATACAAACAAAGATTAATGTATGAGTGTGTGTGTGTTTGTGTGTGTGTGTTGTTGGTCATCAGTCTGGCAGGTCATGTATGCACAAGAAGTCTTAGAAGAGAATGATCACTGGTGTTGTCACAATAACAGAGTTCTCACTGCACTTCAGTACCATCACAGGCCTCTGATTTCACTTTGAAATCATTTGATACTTTGTCCAAATATGTTATGTAAGCTTAAAATCAATTTTATAACAGAAAGATGAAGGAGCAACAACAGTGGTGGACGAAACAGCAGACATGGTTGAGACAGTCATCTAGTCCTGTAAAAGGTACAAGGTGGGTCAATAGTTTACGTGAATAATTAACCCCCTCTGCCTCTGACAGCACTGGAAAACCTGTGCTAACCTGTGCAACACTGACACCACATACTGAATTATGTCCCTTTAGTTGCTCTCATGTCAATACGTTATTACTAAAGGCTTTTGAACTGACTGAATTGCAACAAGCTGAGAAAGGATGCAACTTCCTGTCAGCCAAAGTTATTAACATGAAGAGATGTCTAACCTGCCAGTTGCAACTTTCTAAATGATAATAATACTCATTATACAGCCTCTATGCCAAACTGCTAACTTGTAGTCTGTAAGAATTAACTTTCCCCATTACTCCATACCAGAAAACCACTGAACATACAGCAGCCTAGCTAGCTAATTCTGTCTTATTAGTGGTCTGATAAACAGTAAACTAGCCCCATATTGCTATTTTCCAGGCTACTGTACTTGTCATATTTTGTGGATCCGAGTGAGCATTGTTTCCATGGGAATGCAGTTGTCAAGGCTATTGTCATCCAGAAGTACGTATGGTTTCTTCTAAAGTCGATTGAAAAAACAAAAGCCACAACAAGGAAGCAAAAATACAGAACCACAGCACAAAGACCACACTGACAGCAAGTGACTGCAAACGTGCATTCAGACTGGTCACAAAGAGGAAACACTGAAACTGATATGGATCATTTGGTTTGGCCTTTAGCCACCAAATCAACCCAACTGAACACAGGGATGTTGGGGCAAAGTGTTGGACGGCGCTCTCCACCTCAAACCTATTAACAGTTCTTTCCACTTACTAATTCAGTATGCTCTTTCACATCTTTCTAAACCAATGGTTATTCATCTTGTTTTATGTTTGGGATTTTATTTAATTTTATTCTTTGTAAAGCAATAACATTTTTAGACAGGTGATATATAAGTGCCCTGAGATAACTTTAGCACAGAGTTTTGGGGTCAAATTAATAAAATGATATTGAACTTATGTTGGATTTTAATTTCATTTGTAATCTTTATGCACTGTGAGAGGAAATTACATATAAATCTGCTCGTTATGCAAGTCAGTGAATACAATCATGCAGACATGGTCGAGAGGTTCAGTTGTTGTTCGGAACAAAGATCAGAATGGGGAAGAATCAGGCAGGGTGGTGTGAGTATCTCAGAAACTGCTGATCTCCTGGGGTTTCTCAGACAGCAGTCTCTAGAGTTCACAGAGAATGGTGTCAGAAACAGAAAGCACTGAGTAAGCAGCAGCTCTGTGGCTGACAACACCTTGTAACTGAGAGTTCAAAGGAGAATGACCAGACTGGTTGAAGCTGACAGGAAGGTGACAGTAACTCACATACAGGCATTACAACAGAGCCATTTAGAAGAGCATCTCTGAACGCACAACTAGTCCAACCTTGAAGTGGATCAGCTACAGCAACAGAAGCTCACAGCTCACAACAGAAGATGGTGAAAATGCCACCTGGTGTGACGAATCTTGATTTCTGCTGCCATGTGCAGATGTCAGAATTTGACGTCCATACTGCCTTCGCTCAGTGGCCCCTAATACTAGCTGCGTTGTTTAAATACAGCCCTCTGGAGTATTTGCAAAATTGATGTAAAAATCTTGAGAAAGTGCATGAATCGTGAACATGACACCGAATCTGTAGGATTGTTTCAAGCACCTTGTTTGATCCATACCATGAAGATGTCAGGCAAACGGGGGGCAAACAGAGATCCTCACCACAATTATAAACATGGACCAAATAACGTGGTCTGAATGTACCTGCAGGGTTAATTAGTCTGTGGATTCACTCCAGAGCCTTCCTGCCTGTGTCCTGCTCACAGTGCTGCTGCTGCTGCTGTGAGCAACTACACAGTTAAACAAAAACTACAGAGGCTGAAAAATCTTTCAGACCTGAAACCAAAAAACATGAGACATGGCAAAGCAACAATATTTAGGTACAACATAAGGCTACAGTGGAACATTACTGGGTGGGGGGCACAACAAGTCACAATGCTTTCTAGGCGTGAGGCAATAATGGCATTTTTCCCACTTTGGCTTTGGTGGTAAAGGTTCCACCGTATATTCTCTGCATTGGCTATTTCTGTTTCTATCTGCTCTAGTAAACCTACTTCCTCTACCAGCAGAAGCTGTGTAACTGCTGTTGATGCTGTAATTTTGTACTGTTGCAGATGGATCAAACTAAAATAACTGATTACTTAAGTTCCCTTCACAATAAAACACAGAGGCTGTTGTAGGAGATGTTGGTGGTACTGAAGTGTTAAATGGTTAAATATTAACCTTAGTATCTAAGTCAAACCTCTGGCATTCTGACAACACAAGTACCAGTGTAAACCTCAATAAGACTGCTGCTCTAAAAGATATTCTGCATAAAGTAGAGGTGCAGGAAGCCAGATGTGAAGGGGAACACAGCTAACCCTGGAGTCTGGAATTTGGCAGCTGGGGTCAGAGAGCTTGCTGGGTGCTTCAGTCATTGATGAGAGCCAGAATCATGCTGCAAAATGGGTGGGAAAGATATGTGTTAATGCATATGTTGTTGCTGAAGGCCTTGACATGTCTTGACTTGAAATGTCTGTAGAGGCTGTTGCCCTTACCTGTACAAATAAATGAAGAAGCAGAGCAGGTGGTAACCCAGTTTAATCATGGCCTCCTTCATGTGGGACTTGAGCTGACCACGGTTGTGAATCTCAGTGGGGTCCAACACACCCATGTTTCCCATCGGAACTTTCACATACCTGTAGGGATAAGAAAGTAAACCCAGGAACCTCATTGCACCATTGAGTATAACATGAGCTCTGTGTTCTGAACTATAGTACAGTGGTGTCATGTAGAGAAAATTGTCACAGTATATGTCATTTTAAATTCTTGTATCAATACATACAGTGTTTCCCTATATTCATTCACAAGTGGCACAGCGCTAAATTTTGAGAGCAGCTGGTAACATTTCACAAAATCATTAATACCAATGGGCTACTGATGATTTTCACTCACACACTGTATAAGCACTGTAACACTCAACACTTGGCCGGTGTCCTCTCCTCATTCTTCTAATTATTCCATGACAGGTGCTGTTGTAAGAGCAGCATCAACAGGTTCTTTCCTAAAGTGTATGCATAGTGAGTTTGTAGTTTGTAGCGGCAGAGAGTGACGGTGAAAGTGAGCAGATAAAAAGAGCAGTAAGTCTATCTGTTGTTTTCCAAACTGCTGGAAAGTGAAGGTGGTTAGAGCTAGCTAACATCTCCTGGGTTTCAGACTCAGGTCTGGAAGCTGAGCAGGAAAGCTAACAGTATGTTTATGGGCTGCTAACATTGGCTCATAAGAAGTCGCTATCAGCTAGATGCGTGTCATAACTGCATACTTGTCCAGTGTTCAGAACATCAGGTACAAGCAGGGATGGAAATTAACACTTGCCAAATGTGCATGGATTTTTTCTTTGGCGTTTGGCAGCTAAAGGCGTAGATTTGTAAGGGGGTGAATGTAAATGTAAAAGCTCTGTATTTGTATAGCACCTTTCTAGTCTTTTCGATCAAAGCGCTTTTACACTACATTTGCATTCACCATTCATACACACTCATACACTGGCGGAACAGCCACCAGGGGCCATTATAGGGTTCATTATCTTTTACAACAATTTACTGTTGTGTCTTTTACTACATTTAATAGCAATAATGTACAGTATCTCACAAAAGTGAGCACACCCCTCACATTTTTGTAAATATTTGATTATATCTTTTCATGTGACAACACTGAAGAAAGGACACTTTGCTAAAACTGTAATGGTGTAACAAAACATTTTGGGAAGCAAGACACTTTTTTTCCCCAGATGCTCAAGCAACATTGCCTTCACAGCTTGCCTTCTGTGGCCACAGCTACTCTCCCTCACCTGGAGCCAGGGACTTGGGTACTCATCAAGAACCATGGGACGAAGAACTTTCCCACGCGGTAATATGTTGGGGCTTAACAGTGCGGTATTATCAATCAATGAAATTACTATTTGATTCATTTGAATCACAAATGAATTAGCACTTTCTTTTCAATTAAGATATTTATTTTGTTGAGGAAAAGGGACTGAAAAAAAGATTATCAAGATTTATTTTAAAGTAGTGATCCACTGTTTGATGCCAGGCTGCTGTTTGGCATCAGTGTTTGTTCTGACCATAAAGAACAGTTTAAAAGCACAATTAACCATCTGAGGCCTTATTACAGAAAGTTCCTTACCGACAGATCCTATCCTAATTGTTTGGTAACCATGGTAATAAGGGTTAGGAAGTGATTCAGGAAAAAGGCCATTACAGATTAACAGTTCCTAAGTCAATATTCCTTTCCTAACTTTAGATAAGAAAAGTGTTTTACAGAAGCATCATAACTTCGTAAAATCTTAAATAAAGGAGAACTGTTGAGCTGTCATAACTTTACTCTTCCGCCAGGTAGTGATTGCTAACTCATTTAATCCACATGGATGCTCTTTAATTGCTTTTACAAAACCAACAAAATGTCGGGGGTGGCGTGTCGTACTGGATAAGATACATGCCTCTGGCGTGAGAGACCCGGGTTCAATCCCCCACCGTGACACCTCCACCACTGTGTCCCTGAGCAAGACACTTAACCTCTAGTTGCTCCAGAGGCGTGCGACCTCTGATATGTACAGCAATTGTAAGTCGCTTTGGATAAAAGCGTCAGCTAAATGTAAATGTCAAAAGGCGGAACTTAATTGATTCTGATGTTCAATTCAATTTTATTTATATAGCGCCAAATCACAACAACAGTTATCTCACAGCGCTTTTCATAAAGAGCAGGTCTCGACCGTACTCTGAAATGATGACCAAACACTCGGTAGTAGAAAGGCTTTAGGAGACGTAAGGCTAGATAATGTCTCATGGTAGGACATAATGTAAAGGCTTGATGTAACAAAGGATCCAAATGCAAGTCTTTGATAGAAGAATATTGTCAAATTCAATACATGAAAAACAAGATGACGTTACCCTGCAGCCTTTATTATTAGCCTATTTATTTTTATCGTCATTATTAACCTTCCCGTGAAGAGAAGCCTACAGGTTTCTGCCGGGGTCGGTGAGGGAGCACAGGAGGAGCCACCGGCAGTTTCCTCTGCTCTTTGGACACACAGTTGCCTGTGTCTTCATATCACTGTAAATGGAATTATTTTCATTTTTAAAAGCATCACTGCTCTGCTGATCCACACGACGCCCCAGAGGTGTAGGTGTGTGTGAGTGTGTGGAAAAGAGAACTGAAGGATAAAACAATGTGAGCAGATTCAAGAAGTGAGTAAACACTAAAATACAGTAGAGAAGAGCATGTTCTGTCTCACAGCCAATGCAGTAGGCAGCGCCAGTGCAAGAATACCTGTAGATGTTCCAGGCTGCTACAGGCAAGTTGAGGAGGAAGATGAACCAGTGCATGGAGACCAACATCAGCATTGTGGAGAGACACTGGCCAACCATCTCTGGAATTACCCACTGAAAATACAAAACATCAAACATACGTGGATCAAACATTAAAATAAGAAATCATAGATGAGAATACTAACCAACTTCTCTCGTCACTTCCTGTGTCCCCTTGGTGGCGTTAGAGAACACCTGCTAATTATATGTTGTGTACTCGTAAATGAATTGTGGACCATGCTGTGAAAATGCAATGTAAATCAAAGGAGATAAAGACTCCTGTCTACATCAGTGGAGCTGAGGTGGAGCAGGTGAACAGTTTCAGGTTCCTGGGAATCAGCATCACAGAGAACCTGACATGGTCATCTCACATCTCCACGCTGGTGAAGAAAGCTCAGAAACAACTGTGTTTCTTGAGGAAGCTTAAGAAAGCTAAAGTCCCACAGCAAGTTCTTGTCAGCTTTTCCAGAGGAGCAACAGAAAGCATCCTGACTGGAAACATCACTAACATGGGATGTGCACGGCCCAGGACCAGAGGGCTCTGCAGGGGGGGATTAAAACTGCTCAGAAGATCATTGGTACCCATCTGCTGAGCGTCAGTGATATCTGTGAGGTGAGGTGAGGTGCCTACAGAGTCCAAAGGATACTAAAGGACAGTACCCACCCAGCCACAGCATGTTCACCCTGCTGCATTCTGGGAAGAGATATAGAAGTTTCAGCTGCCGCACCACCAGACAGCAGAGCAGCTTTTCTCTCCAAGCTATCAGACTCTTAAAATCTAATTCACCCTCAGCACTGCTCCAGTGATGATAGTTTATTTCTGTTTACTATTTTTCATAATTGATAATTTATTAGTGTATATTATCTGCTATATAGCAGGAGGGAGTTACAAAACTCAATTTCACTCTATAATTGTTAAATTGTTACAATAAACCTACCTACCTACAGGATTTTTGTCACAAAATGCTGCCAGCAGGTGGCGCCATGAGTATGAGTGAATTTTGGGTTTGACCCCTATCAAACGTGAAATTGGTACAGATATGAGTACATACAGTTAGGATTCACAGTGAAGCATCAAAGTTGGATGCCATGACACTTTTAAGTAGGCCTGGACTTCTATCACAAAATATACTTGTACACCGAATGTACTGTTCGGTGAAACGTGGCCGCTCTGTAGGGGGCGCTGGTAAGTCATTTTGCCACCCCAATCCGCAAACCCCATACGCAAGGCTCGACAATAACTATGGCCCGATGGCCTGGGGCCAGTAAAAAGTAAAACATCGGGACAGTTGAACTAGCGACTCACTGGACCAAAAACATTAGTATTTAAAATAAAAAAATTAGAAACTCAACATCCTGCAGTTGCTTTGCAGCTCATCGTTGTCCAATCCAGATTTGCAGTTACGTGTCGAGTAGTTGTCAAATGTTATTTTATTCTCAATCAAGCAGCAACCTCTGGGTCTAACAATGAAAACATGCAGATGGAACATAAACCTGCATTCTCTCTAATGGCCAGCAGGGGGCGAGTCTGCTGGTTGCAAAAAGTCCGGTTCCATTAGAAATAATGTTAAAATGTTGCTACTTCTCATCTAAATCATTAATTAGCTCAGTAAACATTTTCCTAATGACTTTATGGTCTCAGTTGCTAGTTTCAAGTCTTCTTCAACACAGCATGATGTTCATTTTATAAATTATGGTCCTTTTAGCAGAATATAGACAATAATGCAGCGTGTGCTTTTGGGCGGGACTAACTTGTGATTGACAGGTCGCTACCATGGTGACCTGCTCTGTGTACATTTTTTTATTAAATGGCTGTAAGCAGGAGAGAGAGCACATCTTGTTTGAGTCTGTTAGTATGATTTGTTTTAAAAGTAAATTGTTTTAACCTTTTTAACTGTGCATTTTAGTTTAGTTTTGATATATCCAGGAAACATGTTAACAGGGCCAGTAAAAATTTTCTTTGGTTCTTTTAGTTTAAAATTTAACATTGAGCCCTGCTCATATGACCCATGAATTTTCACCACTCTTGAATTTTGTGCAAAGTGTGGTGAGTTGAGCATGTTAGGGCTGCTAAAAATGCAATTACTTATCCCTTCAGTATCAATAGGGTCTTTGCATGTTTCATGCTAAAAATCAGCTTTAGCAATAAAATAGCCATCATCACATAACACATTAAAACAAGTAACAATGCACCAAATAAAAGGCATCATGACTTTTTTTTTTATAGAGTAAAAATTCTCTGAGGTATATGCATGTAATTGTCCTCTGACAGTAATAATCCAGACACACATGACTTACTTTGTTCAGTTTGGAGCAGCAGGCTCTAGCATTAATGTAGTCACATTCTAGATCAGACAGGGTAATAATCTGAGCTTTAAGTCAAGGTGCCTAAAAAATTCCATTAAAAGACATAACTTAACAGAAGAAAAACGACTCTAGTTCATCAGATTGTTATGGACCAAAAGCAAAACAAGCGTTGAGGTATTACATACAAAGTCAATGTAGAGACGCAGAGAGCCACAATTTCCTGTCAGTCAGAGCGGAGGGGGTGCTGCCGGCGGCGCGCAAAGGCATTCCAGGGTTCCAACGTTTTGCTCCAGTTTATAACATCTTCGGATTGAACGACATGTTTCTTCGCAACGTTGCCCAACGTTCTGCAACGGGCTTCAAGGTATGGGGCAAGTTCAGCGCAAACAAAACGTAGCAAAACGTTTTTTTCAACGGAAACGGTGGTTCCCTCAACACCCTGTTGTGTACGCAAGCTCACTCAATTTTCCCGCCGTTTTTAACACCGTTGTTTCCAAACTTGTGGTAGCTGATTGGGTAACATCTGAGACACGCCCACCAAACAGGAGAAAACATACCTAGAAGCCCGTGGCAAAAAGTTACGCAACGTTGCAAAGAAACATGTCTGAAATGTAGCAAACTGGTGCAAAACATTGAGACTGAACTCGCCCCAGGCAAAGCAGGGTAGAGAAACTTTGCTGGCCGACAGAGAGCTGTTGAAGCAGGCAACTGTTTAACTGTTTATTACAATTAAATCATTTTTATTTTTATTCATTTTTAATTTTTTTATTCGCATTATTGCGTTATGTGTGACCACTTGGACGTAGTCCAGTGATTTAAAAACCCCACGAGGAAAGCCTTGTGAGGATTAAGTTCGCGTTTGTTTTGAATGCACAGTAATGCTGTGTTCCAGTTGACATGGGAAGTCGGAATTTCCGAGATCCCAGTTGGAAATTTCAACTGAAACGGCCACTGAAGTCGGATTTCCGACTCGGGAAGTTGGGACAACCCGCACTACCCCGACTTTGTGATCCAAGATGGCTGCCGGGGTATCAACAGTTACTGAAAGCTGCAGTTTATACTGTTTATTAGCACTTCTGTGTACTTGTGACTCATAGAAATGTTTGTACACAAAGTGCTGTCCAACAGCTGTCTGTGGACGTGTTGCTACAGTGTTTAGTGTGAGTATATACTGCATAATGCGTTTTTTCAATCAACCGGCGTATCAGTAGCTAACCTGGCTAGTTGTAAACAAACAGCTGGCCGAGCGAGGTTTTCCGACTTCTTAACTGGAACGCCGTCAACTCGGGTGTGACGTCATTCCCAGCTCCGACCTCCGACTTCTGAGGTAAATGGGGCAACTCGAAATTGGGAAATTTCCGACCTCCAACTAGAAAAACTATCCTGGAACGCCACTTGAAGTCGGATTTCCTATTTGTGAACTCGGAGAAAAAATATGTACCCCAACGTCACGAGTAGCAGCTGAATGACGTCACAAAACAATGTCAGCGCCCATGGAAGCACAGTGTAAATGGTAAACCATAAACTAAAAGGCAACAAAACGTATATTTGCATGTATTTAAATTAAAATAATACATACATTCATATAGTAAAACCTGTTCTGCATGTATATTGATGTAGAAATATGTTTTACACATTAGGTTGCTGGTTACAGTAAAGAATCTCATAAAGTCATCTTCTCTGCATAAAAGTTATTGTTAAAAATGCCAAAACATTAGGAAGTGACACTGATTGATTTGAGGGCTACCAACTTATATAGCCAGAGGGGAACACAGAACTAGTAACGTATGTGCTATTTATGTCAGTTGTTGCAGTTAAACTGCCATCCTTTTAATTAACACCTAAAGCACTGCTGAGGGTGCAACTGTGTGCACACTTTGTCACGGTCAGCCATGATTTTCGTTCTTTCGGCGTCATGCACCACCATGCACCTGGAACGCTTTGAGGTCGTGAGTCGGAAGGTTCAACTCGGAAAAATCCCAGTTCCGACCAGTCTCGAACGCGCCATAAGATTACTACTTTTGTTTTTACGTCATCATCCAATCTGACAGTTTACAGCACAAAAAAACCGTTTCTTCATGTCAAGAACACAAAGTGAAAATGTTATCACAAGCATTGACATTATAATTAAGAAATGTTCATCTAGTGTGTTATTCGTAACAGTACAGGCAGTAAATTAGTTGGAATAACTACAAAGTCATCAGTAATGTTGTAAAAGGTAGATACATTTTTGTCTTCAACTCTCGAAACCGTTCTTTGAAATGTGTGCACGTTAACACAGAGAGTAACTTCCTTATAGCCTACATGGCCACATACTTTGCCAGTAACGTTAAGCTCATTCTGATATCATTTACAACGACAGAGGCAGCAAGCTAAAGAGAACTGTTTTATCTCCAGAATGGTTTTGTTGATTTAAAACTTTCAGTCTGGTTTTTACAGTCTTGTTACGACACTTTGTCATACCTTCCCTCTGCTGTTAGAACAGCTTCAAAACGTCAGTTGACGTTAGCCGGTCACTGTAACGAGGCGGCTAACTGCTGAGCTACTCAGCGTTAATGTACTAATAGAAAGAAAAGAATTCATTAGAGCTCTCGGTCAGCTAGCAGGGTCGCGAATAAACTCATCACCCGCCAGAAAACACATTGCTGAAAAGGATACAAAGTAGACTGAAAGGAAAATGAGTGCACAACAGTCTACAAGTGATAGAATGAACACTGCCGCTTCCATTTTTCTTCTTCCGTCAGTGATTTGTCTTCCTTTCCGGTCGGTTCTCGAGCCCGGCATCATCCGCGGCCTGACACAGTGGTAGTTATTCTATTGCGGTGGGACACCTAGTGGACTGGAGTGCAACTGATGCACGCACAGCCACAGCAACATAAAATTACTTTAGCTTAACTAAAGAAAAAAATCTAATTAAAAAAGGGGTCATGTGTATAACTTTTAAACTTAAATTTACCTTATGTAAGAATGTAAAGCATTTACAGTGGGGACGCTGGGGACATGTCTTTTTGAAATGGATTATATGTCCCCATCACTTTTTGAAGGCATGATAACCAACCTTGAGAAAGGTTTATTTGCACCACAAGAAAATATGCAATGCAATGTAATATAGAAGAAATAATTGTGAATTGCCAAAAAATGATTATTGCATTATATAGCATTATATTTTTATATGTGGAATCTGCCACCTGAATTTTGTGTTTCCCTTTATATGATTAAAGACATTTCCACCATAAATTTGATGCATTTTTTTCGAGAATACAGGAAATTAAGTCTTTAATGCTCAGCCAAGGGTTTTTGCCCACTAATTGCCCTACTAATCTGCAACCGAAGCTCCTGGAGGTAAAAAAAATGTTTTCTAGTGACTTTGGTAACAGAAGTTATCTATAATGCTTCACTGTATTTTCTTCCTCTTTCTTTACATTCCTCTGTACTGCTGTGCCAACTTGAATTTCCCCTACTGAGGATTAATAAAGGAATATATTATATATTCCTTTAATATAATATCTACTCACTGACTACTTTATTAGGTACACCGTGCTAGTAACGGATTGGACCACCTTTTGCCTTCAGAACTGCCTTAATTCTTCATTGCATACTTTCAACAAGGTGTTGGAAACATTCCTCAGAGACTTTGGTCCATACTGACATAACAGCATCAATTGCTCAGATTTGTCGGCTGCACATCCTAGACGTGAATCTCCTGTTCCACCACATTCCAAACATGCTGTTTTCGATTGAGACCTGGAGGCTCATGTACGCTGCCTACACACAGAAAGATCACGCGTGCTGTTTTTTTCACCCAGTGGGATGTATAAAATGAACGTGACATGAGAATGTGCAGACCCTCAAACCGTCTGGCTCTGTCAGTAAACTCCAAAGTACCAAAACTCAGACTGTGCAGATGTCAATGAAGTAGTCAATCAAAAACCTAATTATGTCCTTTGATACACAATAAAAGTTTGATCAAAGTTTAATATCAAAATAAAATTTAATGTGAGAGGAATAGATAATAATGGCTCTCACATATTTAATTTCACTTCATATGACATGTTATCACTTTATCATATAAACATTCAAACCAGCAGTGTTATTTGTGCTCACGCTAGTGAGCCATAACTAGTAGGTACTGCACCTTTCAGTTGTGGAAATAAAATAATCCAAATTAGTGCCAGATCTTAAATCAATGTCCGCTAAATATTTCATCAGGCCCCCTGATTGCATACAGCGGGGGGGGGCCTGAGTGTGGTCATGGACACTCATGGTCAGCTATGAACCTGCAGCCTAAAAGGTGGCAGGATTCGTCTTTCCCCGATAATAGACATGAATTTAGCTACTGAGTCCTTTTCAGGCTCGGCTAACTGGTGGAGTTATCATCAAACAGATCTGCATTCTCACCTTGACTCACCAGGCGCATCTTCACCACCTGCACATATGGACTGTGTAAATTAAAAATGTCTGGAAATAAAGCCAGGGGTGGCTCTCCCATAATCGCTACGCTCCATCCTCACCATCAAACCAAAAAGCAGACATTAAAATTCACGTTGATTGGGATGTAAAGGAAAGGTCCACAGGACCTGGCGTACACCTGGTTTTATACATGTGGATATTTCTGTGCATATGTACTTTTCAAATTCTGTGTCCCTGAGCAAGACACTTAACCCCTCATTGCTCCAGAGGTGTGCGACCTCTGACACCTCTGTATAGTACAGAGGTGGAGGCTCACTGTCACGTTCAAGAAACCAGTTTGAAATGATCTGAGCTTTGTGACACGGTGCATTATCCTGCTGGAAGTAACCATCAGAAGATGGTACACTGTGGTCAGAACGGCATGGACATGGTCAGCAACAATACTCAGGTAGGCTGTTGTGTTTAAAAGTGTGCCAAGAAAATATCCAAACTCTGACCCTACCATCTGAATGTCGCAGCTGAAATCAAGACTTATCAAACCAGGCAACATTTTCCAATCTTATATTGTCCAGTTTTGGTGAGCCTGTGTGAACTGTAGCCCCAGGTTCGACATGTTGTGCATTCAGAGATGGTCTGGCATATCTGGAACCAGTCTGCCCATTCTCCTCTGACCTCTGACATCAACAAGGCATTTTCATCCACACAACTGCCGCTCACTGGATATTTTGTCTTTTTCAGACCATTCTCTGTAAACCCTACAGATGGCTGTGTGTGAAAATCCCAGTAGATCAGCAGTTTCTGAAACACTCAGACCAACCCGTCTGGCACCAACAACCATGCCACATTCAAAGTCACTTAATCCCCTTTCTTCCCCATTCTGATGCTCGGTTTGAACTTCTGCAAGTTTGAATGGTTTGAATGGTTATATTTGCAGCAATGTTTGGTGAATATACTGGGACAGAGTTACTAAAGGTTTGTGTGAGAAAAAATGTGTGCGAACTTGATATCACCAGCAAATTAACATGTAAGCTGATCTACTAATGGTGTGCAAGGAGGATGACGTCTACAAAGTGCCAGATAGCACCTGTTGTTCATTTACTACTTTTGCCTTAATGAATATGCAATTTGGTCGTTTCAGTTTTATTGTGCAAAGTAATGGAAGAGTAACATGCAAATATATTTATTTACTACACTTGCACAAGGAATGTTAGATGTGATCTAATAAGCCTCAAAGCAATTTCATGTGAGTGCAACAGCATCTGTATTTAATACAATTGTGCAAACCACCAAGTTTTGTGCAGAGACGGCTGCTGTTACCTGTAATATTGTTCTGTATCCAATATAAAGAAATTAAAGTTGTTTCGACCTGACTTCTTTTCTCCGTGAGATGGAAGAATTTAGAAAGTTGCGTGGTACTGCAGAGATCCCCCTGCTGCAGTATGGATCACGCCAAATTTATCCAGCCAGAGGGAACGATCACCAACTGTTCATAGCACGCTGGTGTAATAGCGAAACAAGTCATTGTAGGTAGCCTATTGGAGATGGAATGGGGCGTGGGGTGTACAGGGCCAGGGACAGAAGATCATGGAGCGACCGGGCACGGTGTGGACGATTTAGAATTGTTCCCTCTGGCTGGATGAAGCATGACGCTCCTGATTTTACGCATGATCCATGATGATCCAGAAATATAGAATTAAGACCCCCCACGGGGAGCTTATGTCTTATTCCCCCTGGCTCCAGCGTAGTTTGCACCCTGTCCTCGCTCTGGGTCATTCCCGCATACTGTAGCTGTTTCTGCTGAGGTTTCCTGAAGTAGTTTTTCAGGTGTGCTGTCCCAAGTACTTTGTGCAACCTTCAAGATGGGCAGGTACATACCATTTCCACATATTCGTGATACACCGAATGAAAAATTCTTAATCACCAATAACAGGTACTACAATTACACATGCAATATTTTAGAATGCAAACACAATTTAGGAGTCTCTATTCGGGGTGTTAATTTTTACGTTGACTACACTTACATTAAATATTTCATTTTTCTGGGCAGTGGTGGAGATACAGTATTCAGTTTTTGTGTTTAATACGGGAGGGAAGGGAGATAATGAATCATCATTTACACCAGCAACTTCAGCAATTCCTGGTAACGCATAATGTGCACGGATTAGGCTACTGTTTATTACAACTAGCCTACATGTGGGCAGGGCTGGACTGGGACAAAAAATCGGCCCTGGCATTTTCGGTCTTGGTGGCCCTCGAAAATCGGTCAGACTCCTCTCACCAATACACCATCGTTCCCTTTAAGGGGTCAGATTAGGGGAGTGATGAAACACTGATAGGTGACATTGCACAAGATTGATGTCCATGACCACAAGACAAGAATATATTTTAATAGACCTACTATTTAAAAGAAAAAAATTATAGTTGAAATATTGAATGGTGGGTCTGGGGGTCCTCACCCAGAAGAGTTTGAGCATTAAACACTTAATTTTCTGCATTCTGGAGACATTTCCTGGACCAAGTTATGGTGGAAATGTCTTTATTTTTATAAAGGGAAGCACAATATTCAGGTGGCAGGTGACTATTCATAATATAAAAATATCATAAAATATAATGCAGTAATCAGTAGCTTATTATTATTTTTTGAACAGTGCAGAGGTTTCTTCTATTGCATTGCAGGTTTTCCTATTGTGCAAATAAACCTTTTTCATAGCATTTGTATTTGTTATCAACATTTCTTGGTGCAAGCTATTTTTCAGAACATTTTTTAACAAATGCTTTCAAAAAGTGGTGGCTACACCTTCCCAGCATCCCAACTGTAAATGACCCTACCCCTCCTCCTCTCTACAGGCTGAGCTACTCCATGCTTACCGCTTCATCTCTTCTCTCTCTTGGCCCTGTCACTTTGTCCCTGTTTCGTGGCAGTGGCCACCACAGGTCTTTTACTCCTTCAAGTGCCTGTACCTGCACAACGCAGGGTACTGCAACTGATGTTGAAGCGTCTGCTGTTATTTATACAAATCATTTACGTTACACCGGCCCCAAAGGTGCGTCGGCCCACCAGGCATTTGCCCGGTATGCCAGATTACCAGTCCAGCTCTGCGTGTGGGGAGTGATGAAGAGACAGCATTAACAGTGTGTGACCTGTTGAAATGTAAATGAGAGATGGTTACTGAGGTAAATACTCTGTTCCTACATTGGATTTGTAACATTGCTCTTAACTGGGGATTATTTCAATGTGGCTAGTGTACCCCATCATCCTTCCCTAAACACAGGCTAATCCATTCATCAGAACACATACAAAAATATGTATAACATGTACTGTATATCATTTTTATATATCACTATTAATGTTGTGGTAAAGTTCAAGTGTTTCATGGTATAAGGTGCATTTTGATGCTTAGGATCCAATTCAATACTAAGGGTTTTGACATGAGCCCATAGAACTGAATGAGATATTTTGGTGTGTTTAATTTTGGAGGAAAAGGAAAGCTACAGACCTGCAAACATCGCTTGGCCTTCGGATTAGCCCAAGAACAGTGCGTAGAGAGCTTCATGTACTGGGATTAACTTTCATGTGAATATAAAGGCAGGCGACCCAAAACTTTTTTGCAATATAGTGTATGCATTAATATTTTTCTTGTTCTTCTATGGTCATAATTACTCACATCCTATTGTTATCTTATGTTAAGACATGCACAATAAGTAAATATCAATGAATGTCTGAAGTTGCTCAGTTTAAGTCAAGAAAGAAGTTTAGTCACTAATGCAAAATATACTGTAACAGTCACCTATTCTGCCTTCACATTCAGCTTGTGTGATGGTGAACATGCTTTGTGTGTGATGTTTTTTCCTTTCCATGTAAAAAAGAAATTATATCATAGGCCTGTGGTGTAATCATGGATTGTGACTTTTTTCATAAATGTACAATTTTGTCAAGTGTATACAGTTGCCTGGTTGATGTAGGGTTTGTTTGACTAAGCAGGCCTCTGGCTGTAATCTCCTCAGCAGGTGACTGTGCTTCCACAATGCAGGGTTACTTGTGGTTCCTAGAGTCTCTAAACGTAGAATGGGAGCCAGAGCGTTCAGCCATCAAGCTCCTCTCCTGTGGAACCAGGTTCCAGTTTGGGTTCTGGAGGCAGACACCGTCTCTACATTTAAGAGTAGGCTTAAGACTTTCCTTTTTGATAAAGCTTATAGTTAGGGCTGGCTCAGGTGAGTCCTGAACCATCCCTTTGTCATGCTGCTAGACTGCCGGGGGATTTCCCATGATGCACTTAGCTCCTCTCTCCTCTTCTTTCTCTCCTTCTGTAACCTCATCCCATTAATGCATGTTACTAACTCGACTTCTTCCCTTTCCCGTAGTCATGTACTTTCTCGTCCCTCTCCTCTGTCCTCCTGTCACTTCCTGCAGGTGTTTCTGGCTCTGGAGCTGTGGAGTCTGGATCTGTGTTTGCTCGACACCTTCTGCTACAATTATTGCTACTAATCCTATTGTTGTTATTGCCATAAACCGTACAATAAATAGCTGTACCATTGTTCATTCAGTCTATAGCAACATTTCCTTTACTGTCTGTACCTCTCTGTGTATATTGTGTAGGCTTATGAAAAGCACTCAAATCAGATAATTGTGATTTGGTGCCATATGAATTGAACTGAAATTGAATTATTCAACATAATATTTTATTGCTCAGTTAGTACCAGCAGTTTAGTATAAACAATCACCTTATAATATTGTAGTTAATATAATTACTATACAATAAAGTGTTACAATCTGTTTATGTGCAAATGTAATTGACAGTATGCGTAGGTTCATGCAGTTTGTTGACAGTTAGTAAAAAGTGAGGCATCCCATAACCATATTTTCAATCAGCTGATGAGAGTCGAAAAATGCTTTACCCACAACAACTAATATGATAAAAGCTGCCTCTGCAGGAAAGTGACTCACCCTGCTGTCACTCATGAAGAAGTGGGCAGGGCTGCAGGGGAGAATATGAGAAGAGTAAAGTGTGAAGGAGGAAGCAAGAGGGACTTTTCTTTTGGCCTAGTGAAGAAGTTTAAAAAGGGGAGTATCACTGCTGGAGGTGAAGAACCGCAGAGAGAGGCCAGTGGCATAGGGGAGAGAGGTGAAGAGAACTTAGAAACACAGAGGGATAATAGAAAAGCCAGTAGAATGGCCTGGGTTGCTTCTGTAATCCATGTGTACATAACACATATTATTCTGGAAATAGGACATGCCACTGAAAAGGGTACCAGAGTGCCAGAAGCTACAGCCCCAGGAGATATCATCATTGGAGGAATCTTTCCCATTCATGGAGACGTAGACAAAAAGAACAACTCCTTTGCACCCCACAAACTGCCATGTATCAGGTGAGATTATTCAACCTAATGCAACAGTCAACATTGGACTTTGTAACTTCAAGTCTGGATTTATCTTTTGTGAGCCTGACTCTTCTGGTGCAATTACCCAAACTCTCAGAACTACTTCTTCAAGCAACAAGAATCTTTAGAAGATAGTTTAGTTCTGTGATTAACCTGTAGACAATATAATGTGATATTGAGTATGTTTTAGTGGTTGAAGAAGTAATCAGAGCCTTAGTAGTATAGCACAATATAATAGTAGTAAAGGCACATTTACAAATACTCAAAAGTACAAAAAAATATATATATTTAATTCAAAATATATATTTTTAATTAAATATAATATAATACAGAAACCAAATTTATTTTCTTTTAAGTAAGATAAGTAGCATAATATAGATCACATCTTCTGATCAAACCATGAAAACATTTAAGAGTAAAAGAAGACACATGTTGCCAGGGCAAAGATTTAAAAACTAGACTGATGTGATATTTCCTCTCTGGCTTTACATTCTAGCAGCAGTGTTTTATACCGCAACAGTTTCCTGGGTAGACTGGACAAGGGACTGTCTAGTAACTCTTTATGTCCCTCTGCGAACAGTGTAATTGTTCCAAATTTACAGTGTAACTATTTGTACTAGGACGGAACATACTGATACATATATGGAGGTACAAGCGAATACAATGAAAAGTTAGGGAATAAGGCGGGAACATTGTGGGACCTAATAAGAATTTATACTGGAGTTTGTTTTTTTAACTACAGGATACCTATTCTATTACTATGGGGTACAGTATGACCATTACTGAGCAACAAACCAGACGTTTGGGGGAAGACTGGGTTTGAGCCCAGTTGCATTTTATGAATCTGCTGTGATTTATTTCAAAATGACCATGTGCTGCTTACCTACACTTGAAGGTTCCAGCTGATAACAAAGTGAGAATAGGGGCCCATTTCTTTTTTACTGTGAAACAAACAAGAGGTCCAAGGTATTTTCAGGGACATACTGCTTATAGACCATACTATGTGCTGCAGTGTATGTTGCAAAGCAGGGTTATGGAGTACAACACTGTACTAACAGGGGACTTGAAAGGCCTGAGGTGGTACAGGTTTCTGTGCATTGACCCTGTTGCTGCACAGAGTGCTGTTTGTTGTTGTTCTCAAGTACAGTAGGTAGACAGGACTGTGTCCTGCCACAGTGGAGCTGTCATGGACAGTAGGATACCAACACTACAGTCATTGAAAAACTTTATTGAGAGTCAATACACAATATCATTTCAATTTAAATGTGTATGACCAGCAATGGGTCATTTCTTAACTGAGCGTGCCTCTTCTAGCTGTAAACTAACTTCAAACCATTTTCATTCATTCATCCTAAGCTTAGCAAATATAATGCCAAAATAAACCACAGACAGTAGTTAAACAAATCGTCTACATAGCATCCCTTGGCAACAGCTCAATGTAAGAGCGTCTGAGCTGCCACTCACTTCACCAGCAAACACTGACAGTGGACACTCATTTAAGACCAGTGTTCAACTCTCAAGGTTTGTCAGGTTAATGTGTCCTGTAATATTAGAATGGGAACCCCCTGTTACCCACTTCTTCTCTAACTTTACATGTTGTTCCATTGTACACTCATGTATGTATCAATAAGCGGTGTACTGTTATACTTTCAATACCGTTAATATAAATAATTACACTGTAAATTGAGAAGAAGTACACAGCATGCTGCGGGCCATGTTGTCTTAGCATTGCCGACTATTTCAGTAATCCAGTCTTGTTGAGATATAATGTGTTTCTCACTTTTGATTGTTTCCTAAAATGGAAATACCACAATACATCACTGCATCATTAGACTTAAGTACATACTTGAATGTACCTAGTTACACACCACGACTGATGTTATTCTCTTCAAGATGTTCTCTTGCTTTATAAAACTAATTGTATAACAAATGTTTCTCCTTGCATGTACATGTATATAGCTTTGACTACTACTTTGACAGATTGAGACACTGCATGTGGGGTACTATTCCAGAATAATTTAGCTCACATATGTTGAGGTTTGAAGTAAAAGAAACAGCTTGAGTTTTGAAATGGTTTTGATTAGTAACTTGATTTTTATTAGAGAGTAATAATAGCCTTGAAATTGAAATACTTCACTCCCCAATGCTCCTATACTATTCACACAGGTTTGAAGAGAGTGGACTGGTGAAGGTGCTGGCTATGATCAATGCTATAGAGATCATGAATAAGTCCCCTCTGCTGGCTGATGTTAACATCACTCTGGGTTACCGGATCCAAGACTCCTGCTCCGATGTCAGCACAGCCCTGAGGGCCACAGCAGACTTCACCCAGGAGCCCAACTGCCACACCGGAAGCAACTCCACCTGTCACCTGCCAGTCATGGCAATTATAGGGGACTCTCACTCTGAAACATCCATTGCCATCGCCAACCAACTGACTCTCAAGATGATTCCTCAAGTAAGTAGTGAAAGAAAAGAAAATGTTTTTGCATCTGTGGCAGGCCTGATGGACACAGTGTTGACTGTGACAAGGAACTGAAGCAGAAGAACAGGTTTGCCGTGGCAGCGAATAAACGTCAGACGGACCTTTCAAGATCATAAATTATATGGTCATGCATGACTGTCTGTGTCATTAAATAATACAGGCTAGGACAGTTAGGTAAGGCACCATAGATGCCTCACCTTAAAACATAGAGTGGAACTTTATGAGTTGTATCTCCCAGGATATGTTGTCCTATTAAGGTCAAAATAGTTAACATTTTAATGTTTCATTTCATGATGAGAAGTGATACATTCTTGTTTGTCAGAACCACTTACACCACACAAACTAGTTTTTAAAACGATTTCATCATTTCAATCAAGTATAAACCTTGAAAAACACCTGTACCATAACTATGCTATTCTGTGTGTATATAGATCTTAAATGAAACA
This sequence comes from Lepomis macrochirus, assembly GCA_024633595.2. Classification (NCBI taxonomy): domain Eukaryota; kingdom Metazoa; phylum Chordata; class Actinopteri; order Centrarchiformes; family Centrarchidae; genus Lepomis; species Lepomis macrochirus. The sequence goes on from JALXJV020000015.1 coordinate 34,902,899, forward strand.
TCCACAGTTTTAGGTACTGTGGATGTTTCATACAGGTACTGAACACCATAGAGACTCTTGAGGCACAAAATGGCATTGCAGGCAGGTACAGACTAAAGTTAGCTGGTTAGCGTGCTACCTTTAGTAAATATCATATGATGACAACCAGTCATCAAATTACATCATTTTGTTATTCCTTTCCAATTCTATTGACATTTATTTTTTAATTATTATGAATTGACTTTCTTCAAGCTTGCACATGTCAAAGGCCCTCAATAAAAGCACCTAAATGCCTTTGCTTTTTTGGACTTTTGATCCATGTCCTCTTCCTCCTCCTACTCAGAAGAGCTACCATCACTCGCTGACTCTATCTCCGTGATTTCCTCATGTTCATCACTGGAGTCTGAGTCTGAGGAGCTTAATGGGATGTCCTCTATCACAGTGGTTCTCAAAGTGAGGTGCGGGGACCCCCAGGGGTCCTTGAATGGGTTCCAGGGGGTCCCCAGCAAAAAGGGGAATGTTTTCTTTTTGTTATAATTCTATCCATGAGTAGCAAACTATTTTGGTCATAGGTTTCATACACTTTCTGCAATAAAACATCTAAAAGTAAAAACTTCCAATCAGATTGGGGACCCTGGGACTAAATCTTATCAAATGGGGTCCATGGTCTAATTTATGTTAGTTTAGGGGTCCCTGATGTGAAAAGTTTGAGAACCACTTCTCTATCACTCTCATCTCTCTCTCTCTCTCTCTCTCTCTCTCTAACATTCTGCTGCCATAAAATGAGTTAAAAATATATAAAAATATGGTTATACTGTCATAATCTTAATATCTGATAATATCCTTTTATTAGGGGTGGGAATCACCAGAGACCCCACAATACGATATTATCACAGTACTTTTGTCACAATTTGATATTACTGCGATTTTAAACATATTGCGATATGTTCAATTCAATTCAATTCAATTTTATTTATATAGCGCCAAATCACAACAACAGTTATCTCACAGCGCTTTTCATAAAGAGCAGGTCTAGACCGTACTCTGAAGTTATTTACAGAAGCCCAACAATTCCCACCAAGAGCAAGCACTAGGCTGACAGAGGCAAGGAAAACTTCCTTTTAAGAGGCAGAAACCTCGAGCAGAACCATGGCTCAGGGTGGCGGCCATCTGCCTCGACCGGTTGGGGGGTGAGGGGAGAGAGAGAGGAGAGAGCAAGAGAGAGAGAGAGCAGGAGAGAGAGAGCAGAGGGAGGCAACCTACACAGTATACACATAGAGGTACAGACAATAAAGGTAATGGTGCTATAGACTGAATGAAAAATGGTACAGATATTTGTAGTAATGTTTAGTGATATTAATTATAACAGTAATAATAGCAATAGGACTAGTAATAGCAGTTGCAACTGCAGCAGAGGGCGTCGAGCAGGAACACGGGGCAGCAGGAGACTCCCCAACAACAGGTCCAGACTCCACAGCTCCAGAGCCAGCAACACCCGCAGGGAAGTGAGGGGAGGGGGGAGGACAGGAGGGGGAAGCACACGACCACGGGAGAGGGAGAAAAAATCGAGTTAGTAACATGCATTAATGGGATGAGGTTGCACTCAGAGAGAAAGAGAGAAGAGGAGAGAGGAGCTCAGTGCATCATGGGAAATCCCCGGCAGTCTAGCCTATAGCAGCATAACTAAGGGATGGTTCAGGACTCACCCGAGCCAGCCCTAACTATAAGCTTTATCAAAAAGGAAAGTCTTAAGCCTACTCTTAAATGTAGAGACGGTGTCTGCCTCCGAACCCAAACTGGAACCTGGTTCCACAGGAGAGGAGCCTGATAACTGAACGCTCTGGCTCCCATTCTACTTTTGGAGACTCTAGGAACCACAAGTAATCCTGCATTCTGGGAGCCGCAGTGCTCTGGTGGGGTAGTAAGGTACTATGAGCTCTTTAAGATAAGATGGTGCCTGACCATTAAGTGCTTTGTATGTGAGAAGAAGGATTTTAAAATCTATTCTGGATTTTACAGGAAGCCAATGCAGAGAAGCTAAGACAGGAGAGATATGATCTCTTTACTGGTTCCTGTCAGAACACGTGCTGCAGCATTCTGGATCAGCTGAAGAGTCTTAATGGACTTTTCGAAGAGCCTGATAATAGGGAATTGCAGTAATCCAGTCTAGAAGTAACAAATGCATGGACTAGTTTTTTCTGCATCATTTTTTAGACAGGATGTTCCTGATTTTTGCAATATTACGTAGGTGAAAAAAAGCAGTCCTTGAAATTTGCTTAATGTGAGAATTAAACGACATGTCCTGATCAAAGATAACTCCAAGATTTCTCACAGTGGTGCTGGAGGCCAGGGCGATGCCATCCAGGGAAACTATATCTTTAGATAATGCGTCACGAAGGTGCCTAGGGCCTAGAACAACAACTTCCGTTTTATCTGAGTTTAACATTAGAAAATTGCAGGTCATCCAGGTTTTAACATCCTGAAGACACATTTGAAGCTTAGCTAACTGATGGGTTTCATCTGGCTTGATCGATAGATATAACTGAGTATCATCTGCATAACAATGAAAGTTTATGGAGTGTTTCCTGATAATATTGCCTAAGGGAAGCATATATAAAGTGAAGAGGATTGGTCCGAGCACAGATCCTTGTGGAACTCCATGACTAACTTTGGTATGCATGGAGGACTCATCGTTAACATGTACAAACTGAAATCGATCTGATAAATAGGACTTAAACCAGCTTAGAGCGGTTCCTTTGATGCCAATGAAATGTTCCAGTCTCTGTAATAGGATCTGATGGTCAATGGTATCAAATGCAGCACTAAGATCTAATAAAACCAATACAGAGACAAGTCCTTTGTCTGATGCAGTCAGGAGATCACTAGTAATTTTCACCAGTGCTGTCTCTGTGCTATGATGAGCTCGAAATCCTGACTGAAAATCCTCAAATAAACTATTGCTATGTAGAAAGTCACACAGCTGTTTGGCGACTGCTTTCTCCAGGACCTTAGAGATAAATGGAAGGTTAGATATAGGTCTATAGTTGGCTAAAACATCTGGATCCAGGTTGGGCTTTTTCAGAAGAGGTTTAATTACAGCTACTTTAAAGTACTGTGGCACGTAGCCTGTTGATAAAGACAAATTGATCACATGTTGCAATTCATTACTTTTTTTCCCCAACTTTAAATTGTGTCCCCAAAGGAAAACTCTTTTTCTCATGACTGAAAAAGCAATTGATGTTATTATAATAGTACCAACAAGTAAAATTCTCATGTACAATTTATATAACAAAAGATCAATACTTGATGTTTGTGTATCGATACAATATTTCCACAGACAATATCTCGATACTATGCTGTATTGATCCCCCCCCAACCCTACTGTTTATGCAGTGTATACTAACATTTCCTCCAGTTTAAAACTAAATTTTAAATATCACACATTGACCATTTTTTACCCCTAATCTGGCAACGTATCTCAAAAGTTGCTGAAAAACTCCACAAACAAAATTACACCATATTTTCTTTAATTTCTTTTCTACTGAAAATAGATATGTGTAATATGTAATTACTTATGTCATGCTCAGCATGTCCTGCACCTCTGGCAGCCATGATGATTTTTGATCAGGCTGACTAAACAATAAGAAATAAATTGAACCAAATCATCTGACCAATACCATGTTGATAAATAATAAGCTGACTAGGTAAAAACCTTTAATCATGTCCTCTAGGTGATGTTAAACAGCATGTATCTCCTGGTGCACGCTGGCTGCTCAAAGATTAACATCTGTGTAGGTGTGAAGAATTTTTCATACTGTGTCCAAACAGTTTTCTGACCCTGTAAAGAAGGGTACAGTTAAGAACTGTATTTATTTTGGCATTAACATATAAACATTTAGGAAACTTTGTGAAAATGTAGCTGTAAAAATGTTTTGACCTCCTGGCAGCAGAACCAGATGTTGATTTTTCTTCAACCAAGCCCTTTATTTTAACCTACCTTGGATAACTATGACATGGATCACTGAGAATCTTCACAGACATCAGCATGTTGTTTTTTCTGCTGTATCAGCACTGTTTATCTGTGTTGTAAACCAAATAATGGCACAAAGACTGCAGGATTGTATTTTAGGAGAAAACTGTTCCAGCATGACCAGAACAGAGTATGTGATGTGTGTTCTATACATTTTTCGCAATACATCCATAGATGGGTTTGTCAAATTGTCTCCAATTCAGCTACCAGGCACAACTGTACATCCTAACGTGCATGCATCCTAAAAATGTCATGAAAATACCAAATAAAACTAGTATTGACAAACACACAAAAGAATTTATTAGAGGTTGTAAGTTGCAACTCAAACCTTAGCAGAGATGTGGTCAGACCATTAATTGCAGATCCAGGGTCAGTTACATTACATAATATATATAGTTACTGACAGTTAACATACAATTAACAATTAGGCTGATAATTGTTCTGGCAAAACTGGGGTTGTACACATCGTAGCTATTTTGTGTGCACTGGTGGGCTTTAGACATGCGTTTCCATATTTTTGAGGTTTTATGCATTTACTGGATGGCCAATAGTAGAGATCTAAGATGAAAATGTAGAGGGAGAGGTGGAGTGAAACAAAAACAAACAAAAACAAAAGATGTTCTCCAACCAGGGATGTTAAGGCTCATAGTTGGGACCTTAACCCCTTGGCCATCAGGTCCCCATGTTTTCATAATTATTATGTTGTAGGCAGAGGCAACTGGAAATGACACATATCCAAAACAATGGCATTGCTTGTCTTTTCTCCAGATAAGTTATAAATCAACCGCTGTCATTCTGAGTGATAAGAGCCGCTTCCCTGCCTTCATGAGGACTGTTCCTAATGACAAGCATCAGACAGCTGCCATGGTCAGTCTGCTCAGCACATTTGGCTGGAACTGGGTGGGAATAGTTACCACAGATGGAAATTATGGCCAATCTGCTCTGGACTACTTTGTGTCCCAGGCTCCTGAAAAGGGAATCTGTGTGGCCTTCAAATCAATTCTACCTCAGTCTATAAGCAGTCAGCATGTCTCCTCTGCTATCACGCAGACTGCTAAAACTATCTACAACAATCCCAAGGTAAAGGTGATCGTGTCTTTTGCCAAGCCAACTCACATGATGTACCTTTACCAGGAGCTTAAGAATCATCTGAGAGCAGGACAGAACACGGAGTCAATGAGAAGAGTCTGGGTGGCCAGTGACAGCTGGTCTTCCTCCAGCTCTGTGAAAGGAAACTTAACACTGGAGGACATAGGACACGTTGTGGGCTTCACCTTCAAAAGTGGAGATCTGTCATCATTCAGAGAGTACCTGAGCAGGCTTGAGACAGCTGGACATGACTACACAGGGATGAACCCTTTCATGCAGGAGTTCTACATGCAGCTAAAGGCTCATGATGGTTCTGGAGACACTGAGCTGGTGTTTGAAGCTGTGAAAATCCTCAGGGAACAAGCAGACACTATCTTCAGTGTTGAGATGGCTGTGAGTGCTATTGCTGAAGCTGTGGCGTCTATCTGCAGGAGGAGAAACTGCAAAACACCAGGCTCAGTGCAACCGTGGGAGGTATTCACATACATCAATATTCATAAGGTTCACATGGGGTAATTTTAGGGTGCAGGTTAAAGCAACATTATGTAAGATGTGTGACTTGGCGGCCTACCATTTCAGAGTCTAATTCACCGCTGTCGTAAAAAAGAAAGTTGTACACTCATTTGTTACGATCACATTACGATCAAAAACTAACAAGTCACCAAATTTGCTAAGAAAGTCTTTAGCCTAACTGGTAACAGAAATACCAAAAGACAGTTTATTTTCATTTTTAGGATATTTTCTGTAGCCTAAATATCACAAGTCATTCATTTACAAATGTGAATACCTGTAGGTTACATTTTTTTAGCAGTAATTTAAATGTAACACTTTCATTAAAAAATATATTGAAAACGTTATTTTATTTAAGGGAAGTTAAAAACAAAAACTCCTGCTTTATTTTATTCAATGTGTTGTGTCTAATGTTTTTATTAGAATTATCTTCTAATAAAATAATTTTCTTTATAAACACAAGATGTGGTCTTCAAAAAATATTTATCCAAAAATGAGTCTTCGGTCAGTACCATGGATACTTATCCAAGGTACTGACTTGATAAATGAAGTGTCTGATGTCCTGCAGGTGCTGAAAGCTCTGTGGATGGAAGAGTTTAAACTTAGAGAAAAGAGCTATATGTTTGACAGCACCGGAGACATCAACCTGGGCTATGATGTGACAATGTGGAGATCAGATGGAGGGAACATCCTTGTTCATAATGTTGTAGCTGGATACCATCCAGACAACAACTTCACCCACGCCAACAGTACCACCACCCAACAGTTCAAAGACCTAAAGGTAGGTCCTCATTCTGCTGCCTATGTTATTTTATATAGACATAAACATATTGTGGTGTGTGTTTACTAAAAACATTCAGACCATTAAAGCTGTCTTATACAATACCAAAAGATAGGATCTCAGTTTAAAAATACATCCAGTGCATCCAGCAGTTCTAAAAGGAATGAGTTATGTCGAATACAGTAAAAATATATTACATATACAATTACACCAAAAATATTAAAATAAATAATGGTCTATAATCATGCGATCTCCCTGCTTTTCTTAGAACATCATCTCAAAATGCTCCAACAGCTGCGTCCCTGGAGAGTTCAAGAAAACAGCGGAGGGTCAACACACTTGTTGTTATGAGTGCATCAACTGTACTGAGAACTACTACTCTAATGACACAGGCAAGACACTCCCCTGCATACACAAACTGAATGTCACTGGATGCCTTCACATGCACATTGACTAATAGCCATGCTGTGGTTAAGAGTCTGAGTCAGATTGATATGAACCCCATTTTTACCTGAAAATAAGGTGTGTTTTAGGTGATTATATAACAACTCTTTTTGCTTCCATGTGCAGAAACCTGGATGTGATCACACTCAAGGTGGTCCATTTGGTCATGTGAATATCTGCATGCAGTGATGTTGTAGTAGGGGGGAAAGAGGGACTGAGTAGGGCCCCAATAGGGGGAGGGCCATTTTAATTTCTAAGTAATTAGTGTCAAAAAATTGTCTGAATAAAGCGGTTGAGAGACTAAACTATGTATCCCCCAAAAATTGTGGAGGCTCTCTGAGGCCCCTCTCATCCCTTACAAAATGCAGAAAATGGTTTAGTCTGCACCTGCACAAGGATTCATCTTTAAATTCAGCTACTCAAGTTGAGGGACTGCTGATGCTGGAGCACCAAGGTCATGTCTTTCCCCAAGAAAGGAAATGATTAAAGCCAATATCAGCAGTTCAATTCAAACAGTTTTATTTATTCCTGCAGGGCTTTTGGTCTGCCAGTCGTACAAAAAACAAAACAAAAACAGCAACCACAACCAATGAAACATTCAGACACTCTGTGAGACCCAACAATGTATTTGTGGCAGGTTATCTAATCAGGAAATGATGACATGTCATTTCATTGCAAATAAATACAAATGTATGTTCACTTCTTTACTTTTACCTGAGGAAGACCATCAGCAGCTGAAATAATTCCAGTCACATCCACTACAAATAACTTTTTATTTCATTCATTAAGTTACTCACTGCTAAGTAGTTCTGTTCAGTTTGGAATCTTTGGTTAGATTCTTTTGTTTTCATTTGCACTTTGAAATTTACATTTTATGTTTTGGAATTATCTGAGCTTTGTCTCCATAAAACCTGTCTACTCAAGTTACGCCCTGATAATGTCACCTGTCTATCTTCTCCTCTTCATTTCACTCCTCTCATGTGACATACTGGACAAGCCACGCAGCCTGCTCGGCTCTCTTTTCCACACCCACCTGCCCCAGACACACCCACACTCTGCTAGTTGGTTATTTATTCCTGCTCAAGGATTGAATAAAATAGCCATCAAGTTTTTTCATTCATTTTTCTGTCATTCACTTGTATTCTCTATTAATTGCCTCTCCCTCGCCTGCTTGCTCAATTGTTTGTTTGCACACACTTGATCTGTTCATCTCGCTCTTTTACGACAAACTTTTCTCGGCCATGTAGCCGCCAGGTTCCACATGACTGAACATATCTGTGTATGCAGATACACAATGTACTATAGACAGAACCGCTGGTGTGTCCACTGTTGATTCCACATCCTAATATATCCAGCCCTTTACTGTGTAAATAATGGTGCAGCAGTCTCAGGATTGTGTTGTGAAACAGCATGACATGCACTACAATGAGATCCAGGATTTCAGGTTTGGTCCTCAGTCACTGAAGAGTGCTAACCCTAGGATTTTCAGGGGCCAGGAACTCAGTTTTGGAACTCAGGAGCTAAATGTGAACTTGCTTCTACCTCTACGAAATTTTCTGTGCACAGCATCAAATGTTTGTCAGCCTTTGTGTGATTGATTTATTCTGTATGTGGGTTTTTGCTCCTTTATCCCTGCAGATATGCACCAGTGTCTCAGCTGTGACACAAATAAAGAGTGGTCTCCTGAGGGCAGCTCCAGCTGCATCCCCAAAGCCCTGCTCTTCTTCTCCTGGGAGGATGGCTTCGCTGTGGTGCTCCTGACCTTTTCTGCCCTGGGCATCCTCCTGGCTCTGCTGGTGTCAGCTCTGTTTCTACATCAGAGTGACACTCCTGTAGTGAAGGCTGCCGGAGGGCCACTGAGCCAGGCCATCCTGTTCTCTCTGGTCATCAGTTACATCAGTGCCATGCTGTTTGTAGGCCAGCCCAACAGTTTCCAGTGTAAGGCTCGACAGGTGCTCTTTGGCATCAGCTTCACTCTGTGTGTTTCCTGCATCCTCGTCAAGACCCTGCAGATCCTACTAGCCTTCCAATTTGACCCTGAGCTGCAGGGGGTCCTGCGGAGGCTTTACCAGCCTTACGTCATCGTCAGCATCTGCGTGGCCTTACAGGTAGCTATCTGTATCTGCTGGCTGGTCCTCAAAAGTCCATTTAATCACATCATCAGACAACCAACCACTCTGCTGGAGGACTGTCATGAGGGCTCATATTTGGCCTTTGGGGTGATGTTGGGCTACATAGCTGTCCTGGCGTTTGTGTGTTTTATCTGCGCTTTCAAAGGACGGAAGCTGCCACATCAGTACAACGAGGCAAAGTTTGTCACATTCAGCATGCTGCTCTACCTCGTCTCCTGGCTGCTCTTCATTCCAGTCTACGTCACAACATCAGGAGTGTACCTACCAGCTGTGGAGATGGTAGTCATTCTCATCTCCAACTACGGCATCCTCAGCTGTCATTTCTTCCCAAAGTGCTATGTAATTCTTTTTAAGAAAGAACAAAACACCAAGAGTGCTTTCAGGAAAAATCTGTATGAATATTCCAGCAAATCCACACATTCTGTCTGTGTGACTGGAAGTTCAGTGCCAGAGCGATTCAGTCCTGCTGTGGTGACAAACTGCAGAAACGTGACTAGCTGCACAGGTTTGCACAGAGGTTCAAACACACGACACTGCCTCAGAAGAAGCACAAGCATATAAACTATTAATGTTTCTATGTCTGTTTTATCAGAAGTAAGATGCCAGAAGGATGTTCTGCTAAAGTTCCATTTGTCTTCATGGCAATGGAAATCCAAAAAAAACATGTACTTGTACAAAGAAGTCATGGCATCCCTAGACATAAAGCACAAAAGCAAATTGTGATCTCTCAGATGGGGCATGTCACCAAATCAGATATAGTTTCACTCCCAGTGGCTTTGACAGATTTCACAAAAGAGGTCTGGGAGAATCCCATCATTATGAAAAAAGCCACTAAAAAGAGAGAGAGAAATGACATCAAGCTAATTCAAATGTGAAGTCACTGTAGCAATACCATTTTCAAATTATAAATTAATTACAGTAAACTTTATTGCCCATAAGGGTAGAAAATTATCTTTAGCACACTGTTGAAGTATAAAACACAGCTCACTAGTGAAAAATAGAAATACAACCCATTAAACAAAACAAGAAGACATTAAAACATAAAACAAAATATTTCTGCAGCAAGATGTTTTGTATTTAAATGCTGATTGCACTTGGAATAATATAAATACTTCCCAGAGATGGAAGCCTCAAAGTGAGGAAATAAGGAATGAAAGTGTCTGTGCAGCTGTCCATGGCTTCATCCTCCATTCTCTTGTTCTGACAGGGTCCACTTGGAAACCCCAGATCCATCAGAGTCCCAGTTGTTTTTCTGCTTATGCCAAATATTCTAGTCAGTTTACCACTGAGCTGCAGTTCAGGTGACCAAACCATGATGATCAGATATAATGTTATAACATTCAGATTTTTGTGAACTATTTATAAGACTGACTCACTCCCTTGATAGTTGTTGAGTCTCCTAAGAATCGTGTTAATTTTCTTGAACATGTGGTAAATGTGAATATTTTCTTCAAACTTTTCAAAGAGTTAAATGCTGAATCACATGTAAATATAGTAATTAAAAAGTGAGACTCATTAACAATTAGTGTGCTATAATGTCTGAAAAGTTGTTGTGGCATAATAAGTTTTGCATTTAACAGATGCTTTTATCAAAGTGACTAAAAGGTTCAGTGTATAAGATTTAGTGGCATCTAGCTATATAACTATAACTATATATGTTATGTACACACACACACACACGCTACTGTTTCATTTATTTATTTTATTTTAATTTAATTCTTTTTTAGATATTTTTATTTTTAACACACACACACACACACACACACACACACGCTTACTGTTCTGTTTATTTATTCATTTTTAGTATATTTCTTTTAGCACACACACACATAGTTTTATTTATTTATTTTATTTTTTAATATATATATATTTCTTTTTTTTACACAAACACATATGCTTTGATTACTTTACGCTTTAATTCTTAATGAAATGTATGGGGTTGATTGTTATGTGATATGTATGATGCTTTGGCAATATTGTGTCACAGTCATGCCAATAAAGCGAATTGAATTGAATAGTGGTGAGGTTGCGAATTGCATCCAGCTGTCCAGTCTGCCACTGCCCCTTACCATTTCAGAGAAGGACATCTACGGCAGCATGACAAAAGGGTATCTTGAGACAGCAGAGATTGGCCAGTCAAGAAATGAGGTTTTCTTTAGGTATATTTATTGAGAAATTATATTTACTTAATTATTCAGTAAAAACATGTATTATTGTGACTTGGCCACTGACAGATAACATGAAAAATGTAAGCAAAGAGTGTGAAACACTGTCACTGTTTCTGCACCACAGTCCATTATAAACCACATGAAGGTCACATTAATTCTCTCTGGATCTGGATTATGGATCCTCACCAAAACTGCCCACCAACAATAATATCTGACCCGCGGTCAGAGCATGGTGCTTTGATAGCGGCCAACATTAAAAATAAATAAATACTTTGATCGGTGCTGAAATAGATCTCTGTCATGACAGCAACAGTTATTAACTTAATCACTTCCTCTTTAGTGGCTTTGCCTGCATAAAAACACAAGAACATTTTTGGCTACAATACTTTCTTTCTTTTGCTTTTACTTCAAAAGACATTAAAAGAGTCTGTAGCGTGCTTGACACACCTCTGAGAGAGCCGTCAGAAAATGTGATTCCCCTAAATGTCGTCTGTCTGGAGATACTGGGGAAATGAAAACAAGAGTTGGTAGGTTATTGGATGGAAATTGTCCCGATGTCTCAACCTCCTACTGTATGTGAGACCTCAAATATTATGCCTTATATTCTCATCAACCATCTAATATTTATATATGGCACCTTACATTTACCTGACGCTTTTATCCAAAGTGACTTTCAATTGCTATATATCACAGAGGTCACACGCCTCTGGAGCAACTAGTGGTTAACTGTCTTGCACAGGGACACAATGCTGCCTCACAGTGGATTTGAACACAGATCTCTCATACCAAAGGCATGTGTCTTATCCACTGTGCCATCACCACCCCACATACATAAGAAATGTTTTCTCTCTCATTCCACTTTTCATATAGAGCAGGTCTACCCAATACTCTCTCTTTACATGGCCGTGGGGCAGAGAGGTGCTAGCCACCAAGCAAGCCAGAGGTGAAGGTGACAACAGTACAGGTCTGTCTGCAGCCCTCCAGGTTGAGAATATGAGAAAGCTGCATGAGGATGTAAAGATGTTAATACTTTATGAGGCTCCCAAGTCGTGTGGAATAATTTCAAAGCCAAGAACAGACTGCACAGTAAGCTGCTCACAGTCTGCATTTTAACTAATGCAATGTTAAAATGCTTTATGGCCATTGGCTGTTGAAAAGTGAGACCTCCAATTATACTCTACATGGCAATTCACAAACTAATAGGTGTCGTCTGGTGATGGATACAAGTTGGTTTCTTCTTTTGGGAAAGCAACCTTCTGCCAAACAGTTCAGAATTTTGGATTTATACAAGTTTCACTTTTAAAAACAGTAAGCTCTCCTAACAGAAGCACAAGGCAGGAGGTAATGGATTTATATGGGATGCTCTCATACACTTGAATCCAGAGGGTTTTAACTTTAGGTCAATTTCAAAGAACAATTTCAAAGAAGTGTATGTCCCATTCTCATGGATGTCTCTGAATTTGACACCTTTACAAACTGCTGTCAGAGCACAGGGTGCGTTAGTTTTGCTGCTAAATGTGTTTTATTTGCTTATCTGTTCGTGAAGATGGTTTAATCTGCTACTGCATCTATGTAAATACAGGTCATCATGTGTCATGTGATGCTGATTGAGACAAAACAAAGCCATTATTAAAATATAGCTGCAAGCAGCAATGAAACCTTTTAGTGCAATGTAATGAAACACATCCTGTGAGTTTTGTAATGATGGGATAAATAGTTGTTGATTTATAGTCTGATTTATGTCATGCCACACCTATTTCTTGCATTTGTAGCCCCCCCTAGCAGTCAATTTCAGTGAAACCTTTAGTGTATGTGTGAGGTCCTTATGTAGACATAAGGACCTCCTGGAAGTTTTGGGTCGATTGGACAAACGTTTTGTAATTTGTAGCCTGATTTCTCAGGTATTGAATGTGAACATGTCCTGTAAGACCTGTGATTCTTGTTGTTATTATCAACAATTGTTATTATCTGTTTTGTAGTCTAATTTGTATGATGCAATGCACATTTCTTGCATTTGTTGCCCCCTAGTGGCCTATTTGAATGAAACTTTCAGGGCACGTCCAAAGCACTTATGTAGCCATATCCTGTGAGTATCACAGCAATCGGAGCTACGGTCTAAGACGAGATGTGAAAAAATAATAAAATTTATATAAAATATACGCTGATATAAAAATAAATTCTGAATGCGATTTTTTTGTAGGTGATTGGGCTCATATTTCTATGGAAACACATGCACACCATTTCCAGTTATTCCCCCATGTTTCGGGTTGATAGCTCACTCCAGCTCACAGGAATTATATGCCCGGCATAAGACGAATAATAATAATAATAATAAACCAGCACAAACACACAGTTTGAACCCTAACATGGTGATTCATACACTACACAATTTAAAATGACTTTTAAGACAATGAATCCATGCATGAAAATGAGTGCGGTCAACCTGTTAGAATGAGAGGGTAAACGGCCTCAGGTGCAGTGGAACATCATCAGGTTTCATCCACACTGAAAATTCCCAGCTCTGAACTTGTCAGTCTGGTTGTGCAACAAAAAAATAGGAAGATAAGAAGGAAGAAGAGAACCCTGACAACTGTAATATTAGATGGCATGGCCACCCAGCAGAGTGTCAATAACCTTGTACTTTTTGGAAACTGGATCTCCATTGGTTGCACAAAAAAGCCTGAGAGCTCAACAGAAACTCCAGGTTGCTCCTTGGAAGGAATGCTTCTCTGCAATATGATATAAGTAACTCTATTGTCACTTACACTCAAGGATATAATCATATTTAACAACCGGCTCATGGGGTTTCCCACTGTTTCATCTGACGTGTAGACATGACAGTTGTCGAACTTACAACATTCAAAAATGCTTAAAGAGGTGGTATTATGCTCATCTTCAGGTTCAAAATCTTAATTAGTACTAGAACAGGTTTACATGGTTTGATTCTCAAAAAAACGTATTTTTCCTCATACTGCACATTGCTGCAGCTCCTCTTTTCAACATAGATGTTGTACGCTCCGCTCTTGAGCTACAGAGTGATGCATCTTACTTGTACAAAATCTTTGTTGGGAGTTGCACATGCGCAGTTTCCAGGTAAGGACTACTAGCCAGTCAGAAGCAGAGAAGCTCGGGTCGTAAGAAACAAGGTAATGTGATCCAAATCAAAGCTAGTGATGGCAAGTTGGACTCTTTTGAAAGACTAGAGTCACCAAATCATTAAAAGGAACAAATCTTTTTTTGTGTCATTTCATTCATTTAAACTAGACTGGTTATTGTGGCACTGCAGCCCTCTAGTGGGCGATTAAAAACAGCGCTGTTCTCAAACATGGAAGGCTGCCTGGCTTGCTTTAATTGACAAAATAAAATGCACAAATTCCCCTCTTGATCACTCTCTATCATCATTATATACACCCCCTTGGGCCCACAAACAATTCAAACCATGTAAAAACCACAGAAATATGTTGTCTATATGCAATCCACTACTCCACCTAAATCCTTCCATTTTCACTCTTTTCTACAACCAGACCAGCCATATAAAGGCTCATGTATATAATTAATTAATCTTTATCTCTAAAATGGTTATTCATACAGTAGCCTAACGTCCCTATCCTTGAGTAAAATATTAATATCACATTTGCGTATATAGTAGTAATAAGCTTGATACACTATGAACAAACACACTCTTATTAAAATTCAACCAATTTAATAATAATCTGGATCAAACCACCAAATTCTTAAAAGAACTCCAGCACAGAGAGAGGAACAAAGAAATATTAACACATTATATAAACACAGCAGTTTGGCAGGTCTGGACTCAGAATGGGCTACATCAGGTCCTGATTCTGCAGACAGAGAAACAAACATGAGCACATCGCTCTCAAACACTGCAGGTTGTTCACCTGTGAAACAACAGTACGGCTCTGTTGGTAAATAAAAAGGAAAAGTTACGTTGCGTTCTCTGGCGGACCTGGATCAGCTGTTAGCTGTGACACACCACAGGGCTAATGCTAATGTTGGTACGTGGCTGTGTTTGTTCTGGAGAGGAGACAACCTCAGAGGTAATTCGGGAGTGGAGCGGACCCAGATCAACTCTCATCAGCTGTTAGCTGTAAACACTAGCAGGACTAAAGTTACGGTGGGGCTGTTAAAACTTAGAACAACATCACTGCGCTGTAATAATGTTATGCATTATTAAATGTCACATCATTAACAAAATAGCTATATAATGTCAGTCCAGTGACTGTTACTGATGGCCGACCTGCCTCTCATTCTCTGACACTGGCAGTCACTCAGCCTGCAGAATGAACGAAAGACTGAGGACCCATGTGAGCAGTGAACGAGTAGTTCATTCCTGCTCCACAGTAGGAGCTGTCACGTGACAGATGAACGACTCAAACCTGGAGACCCACAGTTGCTATGAGCCAGCCATGAACTAATCAGTTCTGTTTCCTGTGCTGACGGAGCCCATGCAGCTGCCGTGTGACGTGTGAACGTAAGAGTCCAAGATCCTTCACGCATGCGTGAAAATGAACGAACTACTCACTGAAACTACCCGTTCCTCCTGAGTTACACACAAAATTAGGTCTTATGAACGAAACATTCATTGAACGACACAACACAACTGTAGAACCAGGTTCCAGTTTGGGTTCAGGAGGCAGAAACCATCTCTACATTTAAGAGTAGGCTTAAAACTTTCCTCTTTGATAAAGCTTATAGTTAGGGCTGGCTCAGGTGAGTCCTGAACCATCCTGCTATAGACCTGCTGCATGATGCACTGAGCTCCTCTCTCCTCCTCTTTCCCTCCTCCTGCGTGCAACCTCATCCCATTAATGCATGTTACTAACTCGACTTCTTCCCTTTCCCGTAGTCATGTGCTTTCTCGTCCCTCTCCTCTCTCCTCCTATCACTTCCTGCAAGTGTTTCTGGCTCTGGAGCTGTGGAGTCTGGATCTGTGGTTGAGTGTCTCCTGCTGCCCCCGTGTTCTCTATGTGTATACTGTGTAGGCTGCCTCCCTCCCCTCTCTCTGTCTTTCACTCTGTTCCTCTCTTGCCCACTCTCTCTCTCTCTCTCTCTCTCTCTCTCTCTCTCCTTCACCCCCCAACCGGTCGAGGCAGATGGCCGCCCACCCTGAGCCATGGTTCTGCTCGAGGTTTCTGCCTCTTAAAAGAAAGTTTTTCCTTGCCTCTGTTGCTTAGTGCTGCTCTTGGTGGGAATTGTTGGGCTTCAGTCTAGACCTGCTCTTTATGAAAAGCTCTGTGAGATGATTGTTGTTGTGATCTGGCGTTATATAAATAAAATTGAATTAAAATGAAGGGGTATCCTAGGGCATTCTAGGGTATTCCTAGCCTCTGCCTTCTCTTTTCTCTTCTTGTTCTGTTTCCTCCACTTTTTACGCACCTGATGTTTCCCTCTCTCACTTAGATCACTAAACTTACTCTTTTCCCCCTTGCTTTACGTCCCATCTCTATCTCTGACATTAACTCTTTAGATATTTTTGCCTCCTCTCAGAATCAGCATCCCGATGTGCATGGCATCGCCGTTGTCTCTCAGCAGCACTTAATGGACCCATGATGGAGGCATCTACCTGCAAATGTTATAAAAATTTAACATTATTGTTTAAACACAGAGAGCGAGTGAGTGAACTAAACAGTAAACAGAAAATACTCCTACTCAAAACAGACATTTAACCAATACATTGATAGAGGCTCCACTTCGATTAATTACAATCATTATAATGGGAAGTAGAACCACCCCCTCACATCCCTTACCACCCCATCACAATAAAACACAGACAGAGTGGTAAATTTCATCCTAAAATGGCTGCAGTTCTCCATGGGGTCAAATTGCTAACCTAGCATCCATGTGTTCATTTTGAAATATAACAGTTTTCACTATCTATTTTGCATGACTGGGTGGTTGTTTTGAGCTTGACACAAATAATCCTGAAAATAATTATAGTTTGAAAAAATGTGAAATAGGCCATGTACTAAGAAAAATCTATTAAAAATAGTATGTTACTCTTTAGTAATAGTTTTTTATATGTTATGCTAACAACAACACTTGAATTAATAGCTTTAAGCTCACTTAGCTTTAAACACACTTTGGGAATTTTTTGGTAACTTATGTATCTCATCGTAGGTTGCAAACCCAAATGGCACCCGTTTCTTAGAATGACTCAGGTATCGCAGTAAACCCCTCCCCCTACCAACAGAAGCTGAGTAGGTGGGTCAAATGAAACAATAAACAGAGAAAAGAAAGGTTACCCAAAAAGGAAATTACATCCAAACAAAATAATATGAAGGGAATCTGAGCAGAACTTGACCCTTTGGTGGTTGTAAAGGATAATGCTGCGGGCCGTCCAACGTTGGAAGACCGCAGTCCACGATGTTCAAACGAAGACACAGCTACAACAATTCTCTAACATCCAGGGTCCATAGGGGTCCACAGAGAGAATTAACTTGTTTCCTTTTTCAATGTTGTAGTATGCCTTTGTATAAACTTTATTTATGATGTGGGTTATAATGGGCTGTGGAGCAGAAACAGTGACACTCTTGGGTTACATTTTCCATGTTATCTGTCAGTGGCAAAGTAGCACTAACATATGGTTTTACTGAATAATTAAATAAATATAATTTCTAATATACAATATATTGCCAAAAGTTTGGGTTGACTGCCTTTACATGCACATGAAGCTTGATGACATCCCATTCTGGCACAAGTGTTCTATCGGGTTGAGGTCATCCATGTCTTTATGGACCTGCTTTGTGCAATGGTGCACAGTCACGTTGGAACAGGAAGGTGCGGGGCCGTCCCCAAACTGTTTCCACAAAGTTGGGAGCATGAAATTGTCCAAAATGTCTTGGTATGCTGAAACATTAACAGTTCCTTTCACTGGAACTAAGGGGCCAAGACCAACCCCTGAAAAACAACCCCACACCATAATCCCCAACTTTAAACTTGGCACAATGCGGTCAGGCATGTACCGTTCTCCTGGCAACCACCAAACCCAGACTCGTCCTTCGGATCGCCAGACAGAGAAACGTGACACGTCAACTTCTTGAGGAAGTTGAAGGGTTTTAACATTGACAGATCGCTTTGGAAAATGTTTTATTCATCTTTTACAGAGTCAATTGTATCTTTTGCAATGATCTGCTAGTTTGACAATCTCAGCATGGTTAAGAAAAATAGGCTGAGAAAGATTGTTAAACTTTACCAAAAGGCCATTGGCACTAACTTGAATGATCTTTACCATGTTCATCAAGTGAGAGCCATTCAGAAAGAAAAGGCCAGTTTGGCGGACCCTCGACACCCTCTTCTTGCAGAGTTTCAACTTTTGCCATCAGGGAGGAGGTACACTTGTCAACTGTCAAGGTTATAAGTAAATTAGTAAAACAATACTAATAAGATATTTGAAAGTGAAAAATACTGTCACAAATGTGATAAAAAAAATTCAAAAAGGATGGACTTGAGGGAAGCTTGATGAGACGTACAGGCCATCCACAGAAGGTTGACAAGAAGACACCTTGACAAGAAGGTTTTCTAATGAGAGAAGTTGAAGAATACTGACATGCAAGTTCAGCACAGTTGGGTTCCAAATTGTATGGTATGGCAAGGGTGAAGTGTGCGATGAAACTCCGTACTCTAGTTCCCTGGGCAAGATAATGACCCAAAACGTACATCTAAGCCCACTGGTTCATTTCTGAGGAACAACAAGGTGAAACGTGTCACCACTCATCCAGTAGAAAACTTGTGGGGGGGTACTGAATTGACAAGTCGAACATCACTCTCCATCCAACATCTGCAAAAGTTAATAGTGGAGAAAGATATATGTAGCTGCATGTCGTCAACTTGTTCGTTCAACGTCTAGAAGACTTAGTGCTGCTCTTAAACATCGAGGAGGCCATATAAAATACCAGATTTAGTAGAATTTGTTCTATGGCATGATCACTTTTGCTGCACATCATTTGAATACAATGTATTATTTTTCCATTCCTTAAGATGTTCAGTGACCACACTATTCTCTCTTAAAATGTGTTAAATATGTTTTGTAAAAATGCAGCAAAATGGTCAGTGAGAAATGGATAGGAGTTATTTTAAATTCAATTTTATTTATATAGCGCCAAATCACAACAAGTTATCTCACAGCGCTTTTCATAAAGAGCAGGTCTAGACCATACTCTGAAGTTCTTTATAGAAGCCCAAAATTCCCACCAAGAGCAGCACTAGGCGACACAGGCAAGGAAAAACTTCCTTTTAAGAGGCAGAAACCTCGAGCAGAACCATGGCTCAGGGTGGGCGGCCATCTGCCTCGACCGGTTGGGGTGAGGGGGAGAGAGAGAGAGAGAGAGAGAGAGAGAGAGAGAGAGAGAGAGAGAGAGAGAGAGAGAGAGAGAGGTGTAGAGAGAGAGAGTAGAGGGAGGCAGCCTACACAGTATACACATAGAGGTACAGACAGTAAAGATAATGGTGCTATAGACTGAATGAAAAATGGTACAGATATTTATAGTAATGTTAATGATAATAATAATAACAGTAATAATAGCAATAGGACTAGTAACAGCAGTTGCAACTGTAGCAGAGGGCATTGAGCAGGAACACGGGGGCAGCAGGAGACTCTCAACCACAGATCCAGACTCCACAGCTCCAGAGCCAGCAACACCCGCAGGAAGCGACAGGAGGGGGAAGCACACGACCACGGGAAAGGGAAGAAGTCGAGTTAGTAACATGCATTAATGGGATGAGGTTGCACTCAGAGAGAAAGAGAGAAGAGGACTTCTTTATGTGGTGCACGGTATAAAGGCTCTCATGCATGTGACTGTACAAGTGCAGAAACATAAAACTGTTACAGTGTGTGTGTGTGTAGCCAAATGTTTTAGAAAAACAAGTACCAAAAGTTTCTTTCCCGGTGAACTGAGTCTTTCAGTGTCAAGATTCAACCCCCTACGGCTTCCATTCATTAGTTTTCCTTATATTGTCTCTTCAGTTGCTCCATTGTTAACAGTTCAGCATCACTGGTCCTCTTCTGTGCCTCTCTCCAGGCCTGCAATGGTGCTGTTGGTAGTATGTCAGAGGACAATTGTGATGCCAAAGAAGAAGGTGGCTGTGACTACATGGCAGGATTCCTCCATTAAGTCCCAAAGAATAGGCCTCCAGTGGAAGCATTTACTGATCTAGATGTCTGTCTGTAATCTTAACTGCAGTTGGAATGGTTAGAAGCACCTTGAATGTTCCTGACAGAGGTCGATGCCAGGTTTGCTCCTTAAGTGTTTTTTATCATGACCCAGTCCCCTGGCTGAAAGTTGTGCAGCTTTTACATTAGGAAAGATAAGCTTCATGCTAACATTTCATCCTCAGGAGCTGTAAGGGTCATCTTGCTCCGGGAAAAGGGTGTGTCAATCATGTGCATGGAGTATACAGTACAGTACAGCAGGAGAGTCCTGTGATTTTGAGTGGCAGATGACTTTCATCTCTTTTACTGAAACCATCCCTAGATGGGGACAACACTTGTAATAAAGGTTGTGGAGTAATATGTAATATTAAGCTCTGAAAGGTAAAGTATGGCAATTAGTATAAAATAGATTGTCATCAATTGTGCTTGAGCAGGATTTCTGAGTAAATGTACACATTTTCAGTCAACGCAATTCAACAGTAAATGTGACCATCGATCTGTAAGACCTTTTGTAAAGAAAAGACAAAAAGCAGTAATGCATGTGGGCATTGTTTGTCTCCAACAGAACAATTTATTCATTTTTGTTACACGATGAGAGAGTGCATCCCCACACAGAAGAGCATCACTGCCTGACTGGCTTCACTATCAGACCTCTGTGATCCAGTCAGGGTTAGGAATTGTGGCTGCATACAGTAATTCACTGGTGTGCACAGGCTGCTGGAGTTCGCAATTTCTACTAAGAGCCACAAGTACACAGCAAATTATTCCCAAACAGGAGAAAACAAAAACATTAACAAAACCTAAAAAATATGATATACAGTTCAGAAATATTACAAAACTATACACGACTGAATGTGCTTGATGTAGTTTCTGCATTACAAATATTTTCCATTTCACGTAAATATAGATTGATTTCATGTCCGGTTCTCCATTAATTAATGTCACTGTACAGTAAATGTGTACGTGTTGACTGTCAAAATCACGCTTCAGGGGTAAAGCCAAAAGCAGGAAATCCCCCACTGTGCTTCCATCTTTAGACTTCAACTACAAAATTGGAAGATGAAAAATAAAATAAAAAAATTAAAAAAAGGGTGGGAGACATAACCTCACAGGAGACCAACCTCCTCACAATAAACAGGAACTTTCACGGGTGCACAAAGCAGTGATGGACTGGAAATACTACAACTGCATTTCAGCCAGAAAATATAATTGCATATCACACCATCCCACAGCCGCTTAAATACTTTTACACTTTCATACATGTATATATAATATACAAACCCTCCCAGTCAGTCGACTAATCCCATCACATAAAGGAAATGACTGCAGGCAGAAAAAATAATTTAAGATAAATTACCTTACTAGTTCAGACTGACAAACTAGTAAACAGAACAAAAATCCCATTTAAGTTTTTGCACACACTGCATCATGTTCTGATAACTGCTTTCTGAAATACAGAACATTTAAAATAAGCAGTGAACAGCACGAGAACAGCCAACACTGTTAAAGACATCTAACTAACTCAGACCAGTGGGCCAGTTACATAATCCAGGAATGAGTTACCTTCAGTCATGGCTGAGGGTGGAGGAGAGAGAGAAAAGTTCCTCCACAGCTCCCAGAAGACAAATAAATAAAAGTACCAGAGTCTCCAGATGATCGCCAAGTCCTTTTAACTCGGCAGGAGAGGAGAGAGAGACAGCTCAGACTGTGTATGGCAACATCAGGATGTACAGAAGCACTGTATTTACATCCACTACCTGCCTTCAGACATCTGACAGGCCAGCCACTAGACCACCAATCTGAACACCAGGGGATTTAAAGATTGGATTTTAGCCATCAAAGAAATAAAATGTGCCTGATGCTTCATCTGTTCATTTAGGGCTTTTCCTTACTTCTGGTTTCTTTCTTTCTGAAGATTAGAGGTAGTTTCACATTGAAAAAGGAATCTGGATGCTGATTCGGAACCACCAGTTACAGTTCTAAACATAATTTAGAATGATGAAAATAATACAATATCAAGTCAAAGGAACGTCATACTGCGTAGCGTTAAAGAGAAATACAGAATTCTTTCTCTAACGTGAGTTATCTTTCCATGGCATGGACATCTTATCTGTGGGATAGACTGAGCACTCCTAACAGCACCAATGAGCCAAATTTGCTCTTACATTTCATCACCATATTCATAAATCTCTGTCTCTCTACAGAGCAGGTGTTGTTGTGAGCACATAATACAAGTACAGGAGCTGGTGGAGCTGACCCAGCAGAGACGAAGCTGATCATGGTGGTGTGCCAGGAAAGTTTGAAGGACAGTAGGCTGCTGTCAGAGGCACAGGAGAAGAAGGGGCTGCGAAGGTCAGGTGGCGTTAAAGCTGGAAACCCTCCATGGGTCCTTCTTGTTGCTGGAAGACAAACTGGCCTTGACTCTGGTCCACTGGAGGAGCCAGGCTGGCATCCTCCTCCTCCACGCCGAAGTAGTGTTCGATCAGGTCGAAGGCCTTCTGGTAGATCTCCTGGTTCTCATGGCTCTGCAGGAACTCAATCTTGTCCAGGCCTGAAGGGGTGCAGCCACACATACACAAGTCATTCCGTTTCTATACTAAACTTCACACAATGCATATATCAGAGTGTTTTCTTGCCAGATTCCATAACCCTAACCTCACTACTTGCTAGTTTCAAATGAGTGAGTTTCTAAATTGGGTTGTCCAGTGGATAATTGATTATTAAATAATACCTGTGGCTGCTTCCAATCAGAAAGCATTTGACAATTGCGCACATGGAAGACCTCCGATCAGTAATTGTCTACTCTACTAATCTACTCAAGCCTGAACTAATATCTGGTAGAAAGATCCATAAAATCATAAAATGGCTACAGCCTGTCACATGTGTGTCAGTTTTCTAGCTCATCTTGTTGCTGCCAATATTTTTACTCTCATTGCAGGCAAACTGTTGGTAGGGGTGTAACGTAGGGGTAGGTAGGTAGGTAGGTAGGTAGGGGTGTCATGCTGCACAGAGCACGTTGAACTGGGCAAGAAATCAGACAGAACGGCATAGAGAACCTGCTCAATATTCAAAATAAAATCCCCTGTGTATAGATGAGTGTCTTGTACACAAACACTACTGGATACATGCACAGCCAGTCGGCAAAGGCGCTTTGGTAGCTGGTCAGAAGACTGCAGTCACCCACTGTAATCAACATAGATTATAGCATGTAAATTTTTGTTGCCTTAATAATAAACTGCCATTTTACAATGTAGAATACTTCTTATAAATGCATGTGCAAAACAGTAATGTTAGTTCTAAAGTCGCTTGATTTAAAAAAAAACTGAACTGGAGCGTTACCTTTAATTCTGTGAGCGGAGGTCAGGCGTGCCAAAAAAAACAGTATATTTGAATCTGTCAAATGTGTACCCAACAATCAAATATTCGGGTGGAGCCCTAGTAAATAATATTATAAAGGAGTACAGTCTAGACCTCCTCTATATGAAAAGTGCAAAGAGCTGATCATGAAGAGTCACCAAGTGTTGGATATTTGCTATCCAACATTTTTTAAATGTGTAAATGCTCTAGTGTGCAGCAGGCACTAGTTGTATGATGTGTTGCAGAGCCGTACCGTATGCCTCCTCAATGAGAGCACAGTACGGGTTGATGCCTGTTCCGTTTTGTTTGGCCTCCTGTTCTCCCAGTCTGAGGATGTTCTCCAGACCATTCAGAGACACCTGCACGATCTTTGAGTCCATCACTGTCAGCAGGTCGCACATGGGTTTGATGGCATTCAGAGACACCAGGTATCTGTTCACACAAAGAAAAACATTATCAAATAAAGTATTACAATTTTTTTTCCCCAGAGAGAGAGAGAGAGAGAGAGAGAGAGAGAGAGACAGAGAGAGAGAGAGAGAGAGAGAGAGAGAGAGAGAGAGAGAGAGAGAGAGAGAGAGAGCTGTACAACAAGTGAGGTGGAGACAAATTTTCTCCTGAAATGTGATAAATATAGAAGCATGCACGAGCATGCATTCTTAACAATAAATTAAGAATCATCCTAGAAGAAGAACTTCTTTAGAAACCAGGGCTAGCGTCTAAGAGCTGTGTTTGTTAAACGTGAGGTTTTATGGGTATTTAACACTGACTGATAGGCCTGCTGTTTGTGGTCTCCTTATAGTAATCAGTATATGTTGCATGGGTATTCTTCCTAGTCATGTCTCTTTGGTGCTGTAGAGAACCAGAGGTCTGGATGCTGGATGTCAGAAGTCTGTTGAACATGCCTTATCTGAACAGGAGTGCCTCCAGAGGTGGCGTTAGTAATAGCCCACGCTGCCTCCTTCCTCGTGCGGAACTCTGCCTTCTGAAGGATCTCAATCAGTACTGGGAAGATGTTGGCATCAATCACATTCTGACGGGAAGAAATATGCATATACATATTACACAGACACAGGACAGCAGGCCTTCTTCAGACACACACTAGACCCAGGTGAAGCAGCCTTTACCTGAATCTGAGCTCTGTTTCCTGCTGTGATGTTGGACACAGTCCAGCACGCCTCCTTCTTGATGGACTCCTTGGGACTGCTGAGGAGGTGGAGTAAACACGGTAGTGCTGAACAGTTCAAGATTACCTGAGATGACAAACATTCAAGCAAACTTCAGGTGGCAACATTTACACTGTACAAATCAATCCATGAAGATGTGAAGTGAGGGAATCAGTGTCCACTGTGAGCAGTGAGCCTCTACCTGAGTCTGGATGTCATCTCCTGTTACAATGTTGCCCACTGCACGTAAAGCAGGAGAAACAACCTTATAGTCACTGTGCCTAGGAAACACAAAAGCATTCAGTGTTGACAAAGAGCAAAAGCTACTGATGGTCAGAATGTTGTTGGAGTTTTCATGCCAAACTATTTTTCACGCTGAAACTATTCAAGTAAAGATGTTCAAGTACAAAGGAATTCAGTCTCTCTCTGAACTTGTACCGGTAATCCTTATTGGTTAAGTTCTTTATCGATGCTCTTATCAGTCGTATTTATTACTAAGTAATTGCATATATTATTTAATAAATAATATTAACAAAATGTTTCTAGAGCAGCAACATGATTTACAACAGCAGTCACTAATATCTCACTGGAAACAAATCTAAACTGTCAGTAAATAAATCATATTCCTGACAACAGGAGTCCCTCCTGCCCTCCCTCTCCCTCTGCTGCTGGTACAGAGGAGGGCTGGTCTGTTTCAGCCACCAGCTGAGTTTATCATGTCATCATCAGCTGATTGTTTTCTTTTGTGGTTTTTGTGGTGCCGCAGTGTTGTTAACAGAGGAGCTGCAGAGCGCCCTCTGGTAGACAAACTATGCAACACTCATGACCTGAGTGAAGTATCAGTGTTCTTTAATAGTCAGAAAGTGGCTGTTATAAACGCTAATTCCGATTTATCCCAATCTCTGCAATTAGCTCATACTGGCCGATAATATCTGCATCATGATACATTGCTCAGGCTCTACGTCCTAAAGCTTTCCAAATAAACATCGTTTTTACATGAATGTTTAAAACACTTGTCTCTGAGTCTGACTCAGTCGTGAATAGTCGAGATGATTAAGTCATCCCGACTATTCAACTCCAAACAGTATCTTGTTTACATGTGTAAGGCTGTCTGTCACTGCAGTAATGTTCACAGCAAGACGAGTCAGGATGTGGGTCTGTTAGTTCCTTACATGAGCAGCTCCACCAGTCTTCGGCAGACCCCAGAGTCAATGACTGTCTGGATCTTTTCATTAGGGCCGTCAGACAGGTACGATAGAGCCCAGCAAGCGTCAGCCAGCACATCTGGATCACTGCTGAATAGAAGCCTGGACAGCACACTGAGACAAGGAGACACCTGATACACAAGAGAGACAAGGACAACAAAGACATGGAGACAGAGCTGGATGACAATTTAAGAATTAAGCTGCAAGCAGAAATAAGGTAAATGGGCTCCAGTATTCCATCTACTTATGATGTGTAGTCTAACCTTGGCAAAATCCGGTGGTGGATTCTTCCCTCGGCACAGGTTGGACAGAGCCCACACTGCATTGCGGGTTGTTGTGAGACGGTTGGATTTAGCAAGAAGCCTGGACATGACAACACATGATCTAGTTGCTATCACATAATATTTAACACATTTCGACAGAGAGGAAGGATACTTACTGTTGTAGAGACGGCAGAATGCCACAGTTAAGCACGTAGTCTCTGCATTCAGCGTTATCTCCTGCTATGTTCCCCAACGCCCACACAGCCTGAAACACAGTGTGAGAATGTGCTGCATCATTTTAGTGAACTAAGAGGTTGTGATTCTGACTTGCTGCCTCTTCAAATTCCTGATCCTGACATGAAGACTACTAACACTAGCCTAACTACTAACCTGTTTCTCACTCCAAACAGATTCTGAAACTTATTTTTTTGAATAAATCAGGATGTTCAGGACAGTCACCAGGTTTTCAGTTAAAGAATCTGACAAAAGACAGCCCAGTGAGGAGCGCTAGGAGTGGGTAATATGGATAACCTCCAGCTGATATCACAATAACCCACAACTTAAAGTGTATCCATTGTCAAAGATTCTGTTTTTAAATTAATTAGAAACATCCTGCAGCTCATGGCGTGCACCGTTGTCCAATCCAGATTTGTAGTTACGTGACGTGTGGTTGTCAAATGTTCTCTAATCTCCATCAAGCAGCAACCTCTGGGTCTGACAGTGAAACAGTGCAGACGGAACTTAAACCTGCATTCTCTCTAACGGCCAGCAGGGGGACTGTCAGCTGGTTGCAAAAACAAGCCTGGTTCCATTAGAAATAATGATAAAATGTTTCTACTTCTCAGCTGAATCATTACCTCAGTAAACATTTTCCTAATGACTTTATGGTCTCAGTCGCTAGTTTCAAGTCTTCTTTAACATTCCAATGGAATTGAAAATAAACTACCCAAATTTGCAGTCCATCCCATTAATTATCTAGGAGTACTTTAAAGTATGGTAAATTGTTTTATTAATTAGGTAATAAAAAATTCTTTTGAATAATCATCAAATAAATTTGTTGTTAGTTGATCATCTAACGCACTAACGACAAAAGGAAAAAATAATCGTGGAATCTTTTTCAGAAAACAACATTTTAAATAAGTATTGTTTAACAAGAAATCTTGTAGGTTCTCACCTGTTCCTGGACATCTTCATACTCAGAGTTCAGCAGCTCAATAAAAATGGGAACAGCTCCTGTTTCAATCACCACCTTGGTGTGCAGGAAGGTACCTGAGGCAATGTTGGTTAGAGCCCAGGCTGCCTCAAACTGTTGGACACACACAGAAATGTAACTTAAGCAAAACCAGTCTGGAATTTCTACCTGCAAAGTTGAAAATCTGACAAGTTTTTTTTCATGTTGAAAAACACGGAGGGAGCGAGTGTGCATCGCCGGCGTACTGTCCGATTTCCCAGCTGTCTGAAGGCCACTTTGGTCTGCCATTAACTGTCAACTTGACCAGCAGCAGCAATCATATTGCAAGCTTTTTTAATAATACAGCAAGTATCCAGCATCCACCATGTCCACATCTCTCTGTTTCTCTGCCAAATTTAGTCAGAGCCAACCGTTGGCTCCGCCTACATCCTCACTCTGCAATCCGTGGAGTGTCGCTGCGCTCCTCATGTGGGCAGACAGACAAGCGGTTTGCAAGGAAACACCATACTGTTTATAAAAAGGTAAACACCAGTCGCTCTGTGGTAGTAACCATGGCAACAGCTTCTGTGCACTGCTGAATCTCTGCCGGTAAAACTGTATTTTCCTTATAGGTTAAAAAAACATCAACTCCTCTGGGAAGGCTGTCCACAAGGTTTAGGAATGTGTTCATGGGAATTTTTGACCCTTCCTCTAGAAGTGTATTTGTGAGGTCTGGCACAGATGTTGGACAGGGAAGGCCTGGCTCCGCAGTCTGCGGTCAAATTCATCCAGTCCATGCAGGCCACTCCATGTCTTTATGGATCTGCTTTGTGCACTGGTGCGCAGTCATGTTGGAACAGGAAGGGGCCATCCGCAACCTGTTTCCACAAGGTTCCTTTCACTGGAACTAAGGGGCCAAGCCCAATCCTTGAAAAACAACCCCACATCATAACCCTGCTCCACCAAACTTTAAAAACTTGGCACAATGCAGTCAGGCAGGTACTGTTGTCCTGGCAACTGCCAAACCTAGACTGGTCCATCGGATGGGCCAGACAGAGAACCAGGATTTTTCACTCCAGAGAGCACGTCTCCACTGCTCTAGTGGAGACTCTAGTCTATCACCGTAAAGATAATATATACTGGGGACCATTTTTAAAACAGCATAGAGCCTACAAATTCTTATTATTAAGCTTTGAAATTAGGGCTGGGGTTTGACAGTATTTTTTCCAAATCTCAATCTAGTAATAAATCGTTAATTAAACTAAATTCTCGCACACCTATAGTAACGATAGTCAGTGTTTCCTCTAGGATTTTTTTCAGTAGGGCGGGGCAGGACAAACAGCGTCCCAGAAGAAATACTCACACTTCACAAATAAGCGGAGGTGAAGCAAAATTTTGGTCTGAGTATAAAACCTCAACACAACATTTTTCGGCAGCTCTTGTGACCATGAGCACCTTAGAATAGCCATTTCCCAGTTTAATGTGAGCTTTAATGAATGTTTTGGTATTGGTCAGGGGGTTTGGGGGTCGTCCCCCAAAAAAATTTGTAATTGTTATGTAATTGTATTGAATATGTAATTTCACATCATATTGGGCCATTATTTCCACCACATCTCTGAACAAATAGTTGGAAAAGCTAAAGCAGATAATAAATAACCAACAGCCAAAGATCTACTGGAGGAACTCCAACCTTTAGATCTGGAGAAAGTCATTTGGTTGGTTCTGTTGCTCCACAGTGATTTTACAGTGATGGCACAGCATGTTTTGGGCATCACCCCTAAGCCTTAACGGCAGGAAAACCCTGTTAATGTGACCTCAGAATCATTATAGATACGACTGTTCATGTTTGCCTTTTGTGTCTTCATTTTAAAGCTGCTGACATTTATCTGTAGACATTAATATGAAAAATAGGCAGCATGAGAAACCTCCTCCCTTCTAATGTTCATTTTATTTGCACATTAAAATCCAAAAGTCACCTCCGTCCTTTCTTTTAGGGAGGTGTTAGCTAGCTTAGCACTAACTGACTTCACTAGAATATTAATAATACTCTGCTTGCATTCACCGTCACTTTCTGCCTCTCGGACAATCAAACACTCGCTACGCACCTCCTGATTCCTCCTGAGCTACGCTGCAGCGGCGGACCGCCACTCCTGAATGCATATAGCGGAAACACTGATAGTAACTAAAATGATAAATTATGGTTGGTAAAGCTAAATTTCAAATTCAGAAAATTATATTTCTTGTAATACAGGTCAGTCCTACCCAGCCTGGAATCCTACAGTGCCTTCGAAGCGAACCACTTGCATCCCATAGAAAATGACTGGGGGTGAAGTCTGTGATGCCTCACACTTGGTGGGTCTTTACAGTTACTCACATTTGTGAGTGAAATGCTCACATTGTGAAGCCATGGTAATGCGTTGAGGAAGTACACTATATTTTTGCTAATCATAGCTTTGTGCATACAGACCCTGTGCTGTGTTGTGAAGCCCTCACCTGCAGAGTGCAGTTTTCACTCCTCTTCAGAAACTCCACAAAACATTTCACAATGCCAGGACTGGAAATGACCTCATCTATTGGCGGGTTGGGCTCTGCACAGAAGAACAGAACAGAACTCATGTCTCATTGAATGTAACCTGATTCAGTGACTGAGTGGCAGCTGTGGCTCACGAGGTAGAGCGGGTTGCCCTTAATCGGAAGGTCGGCTCCAGGCTGCATGTCAAAGTGTCCTTTGGCAAGATACTGAACCCCTGGTGGCTCTTTCACCAGTGTATGAATGTGTGTGAATGGTGAAGGCAGATGTAGTCTAAAAGCCCTTTGAGACGTAGAAAAGACTAGAAAGGCGCTGTACAAATACGGAGCGTTTACAGCATTTACATTCAAAGGACGTTTAAAAGGCAGTGGCTCTGATCAGCTACTGTGCAAAAAGAGATTTGAACTCAGTTTACCTTTAAATTAATTTAAAAGTGGACTTTAGGAGGATGTAAAGCCAACTTATATGACAATGACAGACCATTGCAGAATAAGTGATTCCACTCATGCAGGTGAAACCTTGGTCAGCAGCGTCCAGTTACTCACCCAAACTTGGTGTATTCCTCAAAAATAAAGATTTCTTGTTTTACATTTTTTGCAGAGATCACTTTTCAAACACTGTTGAGTTATGATAGAATACTGCAAATATAGAAATATTGCAATACTTTCAGTGGCTCAGTCACCATTGTGGTGCCTCATTTGGTGACAGTGACTTAACAGACATTTATTTAATTAAAATCTCAGAGATTGCCATTTTAAACCTCAGATAAAATATCATTTCATATTTTGTTGAATTTCAAACATACCTTTGGAGAGTAATTTCCTAAATTTCTGTGTAGCAATAAGCTGCTGGTCTGGGTCTTCAGAGAAGATCATCTGAATCATATCTGGAGTTATGACCCCATCCTGCAGAAATGTCAACATTAGATAGAGTTATACAGAGAAGTCCGATACTGGGTGTTTAGCTATAAATACCAGGCCAAAAAAGTACATATAAAGAGGTCATATTATGTTATTTGGCTTTTTCCCTCTGCTTTATTGAGATATATCTTTGTGTGCATGTAACAGGTTTGCAAAGTGAAAAAGCCCAAAGTCCAGCCCAAAGGGAGTTGCCATCTCCCACAGAAACTCAGCTCTGAACTGAAAACAGCTCGTTTGTAGTGAAGCTTTACTTCTGTAACCTATCTGCGTCACTTTGTGAAACGTGTCATAATGCTCATGTAACAGAAGCCAGCAAGGCTGTGCAAGGAAGAAACTTCACTCCCCAGCACCTTAACAAGATGCACTGTTGACTGACACTAGTGCACATGGGTTTTAGCCTCCTCGCCAGCGTGTCCACCTCCCATACCTGAGGTCGCTGGTTCGAATCAGGACCGGGCAGTATAACTCGGGGCCAGTTACACTCGCCTAGCAGCTAGGGCGGCTAGTCAGACACGCCCTCAAAAACTTGTGGAGAAACACACTGAACTGCAGCTAAAACAATAACAAGACATCCGCCGGCTGTCTCCCCTCACCCCCACACTCCCTACCAAACGTTAGAGACCCTCCATCCAGTCAGTGCACAGTTACAACTTTGCGTATGAAAGATAAATTAAATTCTGATTGGCTTTTCATGCTTAACTAGGTACTGCGCATGTTCAACTCCAAACAAATTTCAAATAGAAGTGAGATATTTAACTTAGCTAAAACTGGGTGGATAGAGGAGCTGCACCAATGTGCAGTGTGACAACAAATATGGTGTTTTTGAAAATTAAACCATGTTAACCTGTTCTGGTACAACCTCTAAATAAAATGATGAACCTGAAAATGAGTATAATATAACCTCTTTAATGAAAGTACAAAAAAACAGTAAACCTTACCCCTGCAACAGGCACTGTGGAGCTGATGTCTGGATCCTGGATCGGACATTCCAGCATTGATTCGTCCTTTGAAGGTACACAAACATTTCTCCTCTTGAAAAGCTGTGGGCACAAGTCAAGGTAAAAAAATTAATTTTTTATATAAATACACCAAGCATAATAATCAAATACACTGATGTCTCTCTGAAAACTGGAGATTTGTCAGATACCACTGAGCTGGCAGGAGATTTGGGCATTTAAGTATACTTAATGCTAAAGTCAATCTTTAATGCTAAACCAAGTGTTTACCTGCTCCTCTCTCTTCTGTTTGCGTAGCTGGATTCCTTCCTCCTCTCTCCTTCGACGCATCTCTTGAGGGTTCAACGCTTTGTTCTTATAGCTCTTCATCCTGTAGTTGTCTTTCCCCGGACTTGCCATCCTGTCTGAAAAGACAGAGTTAAGGGCAGGCAGTTAATATCTAGGAGCTTTTGCTGATCTGATGCAATCAGATGGTTCAGGGTTTTTGATTTATCCGGTATAGGCTGTAATAAGCAGCTGGATATCAGTCGTTTTCCTGTAGTGGCAGGCCATGCCCAACACCCTTCCAAAAACTACTAGCCAGTTGTGCGAACGAACGTTGACTGCACTGCTGATGGTACTACACATAACTGGACCACGACCCGGACTGTTCGCATGAAGACAATGCACACAGCTTTCTTTAATCCACCCAACAGCACTTTGCTGTACTGAGCTTTAGTAACTTCCCCACGTGCAGAAGCACCAACATGGTTTTGGGCAATTCCTCAACGGGTACTAAACTAGCTTCACAGCTAACTTAACGTTAGCTACGTAGCTAATGCTGCGTTGTGTCAGATATTTTAGATTCATTTAATTACAGTGACAACAGCATCTGTTCCCATAACACGGATTCTTACCCGCTGAAGATCCAACTTGATGTACCTGAATATGTGTACACTGTACAGGTGTTTAATAGCTACCGTTACAACATTTGCTGCACTCCCTCTGTTTCTAAGAGCAAAATGGCGTCCGATTAAAACTTTCCCAACAAACCCTTCGAGCCAACAACACCTGACGCTACTTCCGCCAGCTGTCTGCCGGTTTCTAAAGCTAAACTCTGGTTGGTTAAAACCACAGTCTTTGTTAAACCGCATCAATACAGCAAAGCTAAACAGGAAATTTCACATTTTTAGGGGTCCAAGCCCGAAGTGGGCATGGAACCCGCGATTGCAAGGCATCGCGGGGCCATACCACGAAGTGGCATGGAACCCTATTGTAATCGTTCTCGTTTTTATTATTAGGGGTCCAAGCCCGAAGTGGGCTGGGAACCCGCGTTTGCAAGGCAACGCGGTTCCCATACCACGAAGTGGCTGGGAACCCTAT
The DNA here is from genome assembly GCA_024633595.2 of Lepomis macrochirus. Taxonomy (NCBI): domain Eukaryota; kingdom Metazoa; phylum Chordata; class Actinopteri; order Centrarchiformes; family Centrarchidae; genus Lepomis; species Lepomis macrochirus. Next base: position 34,936,128 of record JALXJV020000015.1, read on the forward strand.
TGTTTTCGCTAAGATTTTTATTATTCTTATTCTTCCGTGCATAAAACGCATACTGCAGCATACCCCGTAAATGCTAGGGACGCGAAACTCACAGGGTAGGTCACATTCACTGCACGTAACTCAGGCGCAAAAATCCGCACACTTCTACCGCTAGGGGGCGCTATAAGCGAGGTCAACGCGTTTGGGCTTGGATCTCCCGACTACGAAGGCGGATATCAAAAACCTTATATCCACGTGTTCGGGGGATCCAGCTGAATCTCCTGGTATAGGCCACGCCCATTTCCGCCTAAACTTTTTTCGAGCTACGTCGCGAAAACTGAAAAACCTATTTTAATTAACTCCTCCGAAGCCGCAAGTGCGATCGACACGAAACTTGGCACGGATGATCTCTGGACCGAGCTCTACAAAGTTTGTAGAGGGAATTTTGATCCGAGAAAAAATGGCGCAATTATACGCTAACAAACGTTTGCCAAAAACGCTAATAACAGGAAGTGAGGTCGTAACTTCAGATTGGAATGGCCGATCAACACCAAATTTGGACCATTCATTTGGGACGCCCCCCTGAGGGCCTGTGCAAAATTTGGTGCAACTCGCCCCTAGGTGGCGCTCTTTAATCCAGAAAATTAGTTCCTCTATAACCACAAGTCACATTGACATGAAACCACTGCCCAATTGTTCAGCATGGTCCCCTGATGCCAGGCACCAAAGGGGACCCTAATGTGCCTATAGGTGGCGCTGTTATTGCAAATTCAAAATGTTTTCAAAAATCCCATTGACTTACATGCAATTTATATCTCCATAACCACAAATCCTATTGACACCAAATTTGGGTCAATTGTTACCCATGGGCCCCTGATGACACCACAAAAATTTGGTGCAGTTCGGCCAAACTGTGGCGCTGTAATCTAAGCTCAAATGCCCCATTCATTTCAATGGGATTTTCAACCACAGCACATTTTGCCTCATAACTACGGCCTAATACATCGCACATTCATAACTTTTACGTCTACGTGTTTGGGGGATGCTGACGAATCCGACGGTATAGGACACGCCTCTGTGTGATGACTATTTCATTTTGCGAAATCGCAATAAATGGAAAACTTATTTTAATTAACTCCTCCGAAGCCGCAAGTCCGATCGACACGAAACTTTGCACAGACCATCTCTGGACCAAGCCGAAGAAAGTTTGTAGAGGGAATTTTGATTCGACAAAAAAAGGCCGATTTACAGGCTAACAATTATTTGCGAAAACGCTAAAAACACGAAGTATAACATAACTCTGGTTTGGAAAGGCCGATCAACACAAAACTTGACAACCTTATCTGCACTGCCCCCTAGAAGGCCTCTGCACAATTTCGTGCAATTCGCCGCTAGTTGGCGCTACCCCGAAAAAATCCCATTGACTTTACATTCATTTTATATCTCCACAACCACAAGTCCGAATCAAACCAAATTTGGCTCAATTGTTACCCATGGGGCCCTAATGACACCACAAAAATTTGGTGCAGTTCGGCTTAAAGGTGGCGCTGTAATCTAAGCTCAAATGCCCCATTCATTTCAATGGGAAGTTCAAACAAAGCACATTGTTCCTCATAACTAAGGCCTACTAAATCGCACACTCATAAATCTTATGTCTACGTGTTTGGGGTATGCAGCCGATTCCCATGATATAGGACACGACTCTGTCCTATGACGTTTTCATTTCGCGAAATCGCGAAAACTGGAAAACCTATTTTAATTAACTCCTCCGAAGCCGCAAGTCCGATCAACACCAAACTTTGCACAGACCATCTCTGGACCGAGCCGAAGAAAGTTTGTAGAGGGAATTTTGATTCGACAAAAAACGGCCGAATTACAGGCTAACAAACATTTGCGAAAACGCTAAAAACACGAAGTATAACATATCTCTGGCTTGGAAAGGCCGATCAACACACAACTTGACGACCTTATCTGCCCTGCCCCCTAGAAGGGCTGTGTAGAATTTGGTGCAGTTAGCCGCTAGTTGGCGCTACCCAAAAAAATTCACATTGACTTACATTCATTTCAGATCTCCATAACCGCAAGCCACTTTCATTTACAACTACGGTCATTTCTCCTCCACGGGCCCCGCCTTGGCTAGGGGGCCTAACGTTATGGCACAATTAATCATGGCGGGCCCGGGACGACTCGCGCGCCCTCCGCGGGGCGTAGGGGGCGACTGGCGACAGGTGGCTTGGACCCCGTTTACAACTGCTCGCAGTTCTAGTTATTTTTTTTCTTCTTCCGTGCATAAAACGCATACTGCAGCGGTCGCTGTAACTCCTAGGAACGCCAAACTCCCAAAGTACGTCACATTCACTGCACGTAACTCAGGCGCAAAAATCCGCACACTTCTACCGCTAGGGGGCGCTGTAAGCAAGGTCAACGCGTTTGGGCTTGGACCTCTCGACTACGAAGGCGTATATCAAAAACCTTATATCCACGCGTTCGGGGATCGCCCTGCATCTCCTGGTATAGGCCACGCCCATTTCCGCCTAGACTTTTTCAAGCTACATCGCGAAAACTGAAGAGCGCCCAAAATCATCTCCTCCGAAGCCGCCAAGTCCGATCGTTACTGAAACTTAGCACGGATAATCTCTGGACCGAGCTCTACAAATTTTATGTACAGAATTTTGATCCGACAAAAAATGACGCGATTATACGCTAACAAACATTTCGCAAAACGCTACTAACAGGAAGTGAGGTCATATCTTTGGTTTGGAATGGCTGATCCACACCAAATTTGGACCACTCATTTGCGACGCCCCCTTGAGGGCCTGTGCAACATTTGGTGCAACTCGCCCCTAGGTGGCGCTCTTTAATCCAGAAAATCAGTTCCTCTATAACCACAAGTCACATTGACATGAAACCAATGCCGAATTGTTCGGCTTGGTCCCCTGATGCCAGGCACCAAAGGGGACCCGAATGTGCCCATAGGTGGCGCTGTTATTGCAGATTAAAGACGAAAAAATTCATCCCATTGACTTACATGCAATTTATATCTCCATAACCACAAATCGGATTGACACCAAATTTGGGTCAATTGTTACCCATGGGGCCCTGATGACACATGAAAAATTTGGTGCAGTTCGGCCTAAAGGTGGCGCTGTTATCGAACCTCAAATGCCCCATTAATTTCAATGGGATTTTAAAACAAAGTACATTTTTCTTCATAACTAAGGCCAATTACATCGCACATTCATAAATCTTATGTCCACGCGTTCGGGGCATTGAGCTGAATCACATGATGTAGGCCACGCCCATTTACGCCAAACCTTTTTCGCGCAAAATCTCAAAACTGACAAGCCGGCTGAAATCATCTCCTCCGAAGCCACAAGTCCGATCGACACGAAACTTGGCACAGGTAATCTCTGGACCGACCTCTATAAATTTTGTGTACAGAATTTTGATCTGACTAAAAATGTCGCAATTATGCGCTAACAAACGTTTGCAAAAAACGATAATAAAAGGAAGTCATGGCAGATCTTAGGTTAGGAGTGGCCGATCAACACCAAACTTGGTGACCTTGTCTCCCCTGCCCCTAGAACGCCAGTGCAAAATTTGGTGCAGTTAGCCGCTAGTTGGCGCTACCCAAAAAAATCCCATTGACTTACATGCGTTTTATATCTCCACTACAGCACCTTCGATTTACACCAAATTTGGGTCACTTGTTCACCAAGGGGCCCTGATGACAGCTGAGCGATTTGGTGCGTTTCGGCCAAAAAGGCGGCGCCGTAATCGAAGCTCAAACGCCGTCGCTAAGCCCATTCATTTCAATGGCATTTTCAGACACGCCGCGTTTCGCCTCGGTTCGGAGCGGCCCGTCGAGACCTCGCTCGGGGACCTCACACAGGACGTCGGCAGGGCGCCCGGGACGACTCGCGCGCCCTCCGCGGGGCGAAGGGGGCGACTGGCGACAGGTGGCTTGGACCCCGTTTACAACTGCTCGCAGTTCTAGTTATTCTTTAAAATGACGCAGGAGGGACTGTCTCATCCTCTGCGGGGCAGACATTTCCACACAAAAATATACTTTACGATGCATTTTTAATGCGAGTCCAAATTGTAACCCCTTAGCAAGAAAACTTTATTATTTCGCTGTGTAAGCTGTAAAAAATGACATCAAACGACATATTTAATAATCAGATATAGACATAAGATAAGAATAGCAAGAAAGTAATGATTTTTAATACTGTAGTCCAGAAATTATGGTTTACATCTAACAAACTTTTATTAAAAACAGAAAGCATGATGACACGAGACATAATCTGCTAGCCCCACAAAACAAAACTGAACATTTTTTATTTACACCATTGGCAATTATTTTATTGTAAACGTTTGAGCCGGAAGTCACAGATTTTTGGTGGCGCAATAAGACTGAATTTATAGAAAACAAAGCAAGTGAGGACATCAGCACCAGGAAAGGATCAGATTTGCTATATAATGGTAAAGAACTTCAGTGACTCTCACAGGGATATATCATTAGAACTTGTAGTTATATAGTTACAGAGACACTTTATGAAATATAATAAAAATATATTAGATATAATAAAAAGTGAGAGGATGGGAAATTGACACAAAGCTGGAAAGAGACTGTGGTAGTTCCAATACACAAATCAGTAAAAGATTGTACAAATCCAGAGAATTAAAGACAGATTGCTTTAACAACCAACATCTGCAAAATAGTGGTGAAAATTATAAATGAAAGGTTTTCATACTATACAGAAAATAAAGTATATTTTTCCAAATACAAAAGGACTAAATAAATGGCTTTAGGAAAGGTAGGAATACTATGGATCCAGCTGTCTGTTTATAACATGAAATTAGAAAAACGTGACACGAAGTGATGTAGAGAGAAGGACTGTAGATGGATAGGGAAGAAAATGTTTTGTTGAATTTGAACACCTCAAGGAAGAATAATAAGTCCTTTAATATTCTCTATAATTATAAATGGTGTATTCATGGAAATAGAGAATGAGTTGGAAGCGAATGGGGGGGCCAACAGAACTACTTTGAAGGCCATAAATTGTGGATTAATTAGATCAGTGTTAGATTATGGTTGTGTAGTGTATGGATTGGACCAGTGGTTCTCAAACCTTTTCATGTCAAGGACACCTAAATTAACACAAATTAGACCACAGGCCATTTGATATGTTTTGTCCCAGGGTCCCCAATCTGATAATAAACTGTAATATTCCCTTTCAATTTCATCCACATCCCACCTGTCCTGCTGTTTTTTTATCATTTCATTTTTGATTATCTCCTTAGCTTCTCCTTTTCCAAAGGGTATATTTATGACATTCGTCCTGGTTGATATTTTAGCTATTTCGTCTGCTCGTCTGCTCCCTCATTTCCTTTTATACCTCACACCACTCTGTCTGGTTTCACTTCCTCAACCCACTGCAGTCCTACAATAATCGCCATCATCTCTGCCGTGTACACTGACGCCTGATCAGGTAATCTTTTCTCAATGCTTATATTCATTGTTGGTATATATATATTCCTATTCCTACCTTATCCCCTTCTTCTTTAGATCGGTCTGTATCCATATCTAAGTAACTGTGAAATTTACTCCTTATGTACTGACTTGTCAGGTGTCCTTTCCCACTCTCTTCCCATTCGCTAAATCTATCTCAGATTTTGGAAATAACCAAATAGGGATATTACTAAAAGGTTTAGGGAAGTTAAACCAGGTATTAATCTATATTCCACTGGCGTAGTCTTCGTTACCCAGCCAAAGTCATTACCTTCAAAAGAACTATACTCCTAATACTCCTGAATAACACTCTTTGCATGGTTTTCATAACCACGTCCATTTAAGTGACTCCAGTATGTAAGCATGAGTTTCTCTCTTCTCAGGTCTGAGGGCACTTCTCAACCTGGAGTGCTTCAAATGATGTTGATCTCATTGCACCAGCACAAATCTTCAATGCTTTGTTACTAACTCTATCCAGCTTCAATAAATGTGCTTTAGATGTTTCCCCATATACATGGCATCCATGATCTATTGTTGACCTCATTAATGCCCTGTAAATATACATTAGTGATTGTTTATTTGCTCCCCAGTCTTTCCCCACTAGTGCTCTCATTAGATTTATGACTTTCTTGCATTTTGATTCCACCTTTTCGATGTGTATTTATCATGTTTCCCTTTGGTCTAACCACATACCCAAATATTTAAAATGATCTACTGTTTCTTTATTTTGGCCACATAACTTCAGGTTCTGTTTGTCTATCCCTTTTTCCTGGTAAATATCATATGGCAAGACTTACCTGGAGAAAGCTTAAAGCCCCAATGATACGACCATTGTTCTACCTTTCCTGATGCTTCCTTGATTTTACTTCTCACCCTTATGGGATCTTGTCTTCTTGTCCAAACAGTCCCATCACCTGCAAACAGAGCTGACCCAGTCCTTCTGTCTAGATTTATAAAACTATCATTAATCATAATATTGAATCAAACTGGACTAACAACACTACCTTGTGGAATTCCATTAATAATTTCAGATTATTCAGATCCTTCAGATCCCACTTTAACTCTAAATCTTCTTTCTGACAAAAACTCTAAGACCCATAAAATCTACCTCTAATTCCCATTTTGTTCAGTTTAATTAGTAACCCCTATGGAATCATAAGCCTTTCAATATCAAAGAACACAATACTTATTGTTTTTTGCATTTGACCCATTTTCTCTGTCTTGTTGCTTACTTTCAAAACAGCATCCATTGTGGAACGCCCTTTTCTGAACACTTTGATATGGTGCAAATAATCCTCTATGCTCAAGGGTGTAATTAAGTCTTCTGAGTAGTATCTTTTCCATCCACTTGTGATTTTAGGATGGCTGGTCTATAATTACCAGCATTATTAGAATCTTTCCCAGGTTGATTAAATGGCAATATTAACACACTCTTTCAGCTTTTAGGTATTTTACCTTCTTCCCACTTCTTATTAAATCAGTGTAGTGTTATCTGCAACACTTTTCAGGTAGTTTCTTGAACATGACATAACTCAGTTGATCTTCTCCTGTAGCAGTATTTCTAATACATTTTAATAAAATCACTAGTTCATTCAAATTAATTTCTGCAATCCATAGAACTTTCCTCACTGTCTTTTTTAATAAACGCATCTCTATTGTCGTAGTCTATGGATATCATCTAAATGATCACCACTATGCACAACACATTTGCCTTTTCCTTAGCTGTCATTGCCAGTTTTCCATCACCCTCTAATACTGCTATTTTAGCATATACTTTTCCCCCTCTCATTTTCTTGAGCATTGACCACACCTCTCCTAACTTCCTTTCCTATAGTAGAACAATAGCTCCTCCGTACATTTTGTTTACTATTTGTTTACTACTCTTACTGTTTATGCCTGAGCCTTTTTCCTCTGATAATTAATTTGACTATCTTGGTTCAAGTTAGTTCTTAACATTCTCATTGCCCTATTTCGTTCTTTAATAGCTTATGTATCATTCCACCATGGGACCATTTTCCTTTTCCCCCCAACTGACTTTGGCCCCATCCACACTACTGCATTCTATTAAAACAGAGACCTTTTGCCACGTGTGCACCTCTCGTCCAGACTAAAACAGCAAAAACAAAGACCTAAAACAGAGAAGATCTAGCGAAGGGACATACTTTAAATGACTTGTGATTAATTTGAATTTGAATTTCTTAAAGGATATTGTTATGAGATGCAGTTAAATTGGTGGCAAACAAAAGCTTCTAGGCTTCAAGAAAATTAATCCAAAAGAAATATGGGAATTTACTTACACTCAGGACAGTGCAGATCAAAGAACAAATAGAAGTCAACAGATAGAGTTGGATGAAGAAGAAGAAATGGGCAGTAGTTACGGAGATATGATGGTGATGAGTGTTCTTTTTATTATGTTTTACATAATGCAATGGAACGCTAGGAGTCTTAATGTGAATGGGCAAGAATATAAACACTTGATAAATGGTCTTAGAGAAAAACAGAAATTATTTGCATTGAGGAAGCTTGGCTAAAACGGAGACTAGATTTTATAATACCAGAGTACAAATGTGAAAGGAAAGATAGAGAGAACACATCAAGAGGGCGATGTGCAACCTTTATTAAAAATGGAATTCAGTATAAAAGAATAGAAGTAAAAACAGTGTTAGAGTGTGTCATTACAGAAGTTTGGAGTGATCAAGGGAAAATCTCTATTATAAATTTGTATTATCCCTGCATTAAGCTGGAAGAAAGTTATTTTCAGGACATTATAGATAGGATTAGTGTACCGTGATTTGGGTTGGGGATTTTAATACTCATAATGAACTGTAGGGAAGTAAGAAGAGAGACAGAAATGGTCAATTTGTAGAAGATTTTATGGACAAAAATAATAGCTGTGTTAAATGATGGTTGTCCTACTTGGTTTAGCACAAGTCGATCCAAGTCATCTTTCATAGATATTACAGTTGTATCAGCAGAGTTAGCATCAGTCAGTAAGTGGGAGACAGTGGATATCTATACAATGGGAAGTGCTCATGTGGCAATAATTAGTAAATTTGGTAGATGTCTAATTGAGGAGCCAGTTAATTGCTCCCTGAGGCTTAATTATAAAAGAACATCTATTTACAATAAATAATACATAATAAAGTAGAATAAACAACATAATCTGAGCACAATCATCTGAGCACAGTTAAAAACTGTTTGCTCCTCCTCTTCAATTAACTTAATTAATTGATTTACTCAGTACAAAGAATAGTAGAGAAAGGAAAATGTGCATTTAGATGTAAGAGAAAAGATGCAGTAGTTTTATCCAGATTGAGGTCTGGGCATTGTGGGCTGAGGAGTGGGCTGGCTCTGACTGGAAAACATCCTGATGGAAAACGTGAATATGGAGACAAGGAAACAGTGAAGCGTCTAAGTTCATTGCAAAAAGTACTCTCGTCAAAGGAGGAAATTGTTCAGGGACCTGGGAAGAATTGGAGACATGATATTTAGCCTAGGCACTCCACTTTTTGGAACAAAATAAAGAAACTGATTGAATACCTACATAAAACTGGATTATACAAAAGGCAATTACCACCAACTAAGATGTGAATAATAAAAAACGAACAGTGGAGGGCAGCAATACGCCATAAACGCGTCTAGTCTGCCGAAAAGAAGCAGAAGAAGAAGGTTTCGAAACTGAGGAAAGCAAAACAGAATATAGGAGACTAACTCTGTCTTTAGAACATTGAGTTCACTGCTTTAACCGTGAGTACATTTCCAACTTATTAAGATGAAGTCAAGGCAGGCTGGCCATACGTGTGGTCATGTAACATTATGAACCTTTGTGACACCATTATTCCAATTACACATTTACACCATGTTCAGTTGGCCTAGTACTGATAATGTACTTCAAATGCCAAGTTCCGTTAAAAATCTGCTTATTTACGAACACAGAACACCAAACAGGTAATCTTTTAAAAGGCGTATGTGCAGAGTTCATCCACCAGTCACATACACAGGTGTCGAGACACCGGCAGTCAGTGGATTCCCTGCGTCAGCCCTGCGTCAGCCCTGCGTCAGCTCAGGCTGGAAACGTTTCATAAGCCTGCCCCACGTTGTTGACTTGTTGTTCATTTGTCATTTTGTGTGCTTCTACAACCGATCACAGCAGTCTGTGACCCGCATTCCCCCGGTTCCCTGCAGGTCTGAATTTCTTACATGGAGCATTTCAGAATAAGAGCGTTTCGTCTGCCTGATTTTCCTGAATTGTTTAGATTTAATTGATTCGGTAAAATGTCCCTGATTTTTGCGCTTCTAGCATTGTTAAGAGGGCTAAATAGTTGTATTGCTTCTTTTTAGTCTGTTTTAACTGTGTTATATATATTGTTGATATACGATCGGGAGTCTGCGTATGATATTTTATTTTGAAAATCGGTCGGATTCCCTATGTCTGACTTTACCCCTAACATGCACTGACTTCCCTTTTAATATACAGTCCATGTGAATCCCCCATAAAATCCACTTGACGTTACATCCTAAAAGGAAGTTTTTCCTTGCCTCTGTCGCCAAGTGTAGGAGGCAGCACCCCACCCCAGAGGTCTACACCGAAGGAATCCTAAGTTTAAAACAAACTGAGCACCTAAACTGAGCTGACATTATCAGCCGCAACTGGAGGTGATACCAAAAAACCTACTAGGTACCAGATTTTCCCCACTGGATAACCCAAAAAATCTGGTATAGTCTGGATAAAGTGAACTGGTCCATCCGGTGGAAGCCGTTGGTTAATTTTTTAATGTTTTAAAGTAAAATTCTGGCCCAATCTTGTGTGTTGTGTTGCGTTACCTCGCAATATTGTAGTGACCTTATACTATGTTATTGAAGTTATGAATAATAATATTGGGAATATCATAAGCACTCATTCAAAAGGGGCACCACCTAAAAATTAGCTGTCCCCCCAAGGCTTTCAGGACTCCTTGGGTATAGCTTAATAATAACAGTCTCAGTTCTGAGGATGAGTCCTCTGGCATTGACTTGGGTTAATTAAACAGTACAACATGTTCCTGTGATCAAAGTGAATATTTAGTAACTAACTAAAGTGAATACAAGTGAGTAAATAAATATGGATATAAAGGAAATAAACAACAATTAAAACAACAACCAGAATGCAGTCACCGGGATGTAGAACAAAGATTCTGAAGAAATAAGGTAAAAATGGATGCAAGTTCTATGATGAAAACTAAGTTTAACTGGGCTAATGGGTTTCAGGGCTGAAGGACTTCAACTTGACCACAGTTGTTTACCTTCCTGCTTGGTGTTTCCCTGCTGTCTGGTACTTCGAAGGCCCACCGTTGGCCAGGGTTTTGCCAACCAGTTTCTCGGGGTTCCTCATGTTCGGCTTGTGCCTGCTGGGCTCTTGTAGTGGTCTAGGCCGGTAGCTCACTCAAAGCGCTTTTACACTACATCTCCATTCACACACATTAATTCACTGGCAGAAGCAGGGCAAGAAAAGGGGGTAATTGCCTTTGCTGTGTGGGGAACTGCAGGGTGAGGACAGATTACCATGGTTACCAACCCTTTTGGTCTTCCTGGAGAGTGTTGGCAAGTGATGTCAGGAGTGGTCCCAGAATAAACATTTTATGTTAGGGATGCCCGCTTGAGTAAGTGCAGGGGTTCAAGAGGCGGTGTCCTCTTGTCGATCTCCTCTTGGTTTTAAATGATGTTTCCACTGGTTGTTCACTACAATATGTTTTGCATTCCAAAATGTGTAGCAAATTGTATTTAGGCAAAGACTGAAGAAGCATTTGGTGTCATCTTTCAGTACATGGTGCTTTTACATACTTAGTGTCTCTGACACAATTCTGTTCTCTGAGGTCTGATAACAAGCCATTACGCAGGAAAGTGAATGTAACTTGTCTGTTTCTGTAGCCTGCAGCCATGCTGACCTGTGAAATCTGTGGTGAGGAGATAATGCTGGAAGAGGACATGAAGACGCATCTCCTTCTCAGCCACCTGGAAAATAAGATGCAGTGCCCGCTCTGTTCCCTGTCTGGAGTGTCCTACGATGAGCTCTGCTTCCACATCACTTCTGCACATCCCGAGAAGCAGCACAGAGCACAAGATCCAGGTCACTTGACATCCACTTCAGACTGCTCTGCTGGAACACACGCTGGTGTAACTGAAAGCGAGACGCCTCAAACAGCTTCAAAGTCATCATCTCTATTCCGCTCGGCTGGGAACAGCTGTGATACAGCTGGTGAAGCAGCACCCACTGGTGCCTCTAGTGACTCAGACTCCAACCAACCAGTACAAACAAAACAGGACGGTACACCAGAAAGCAGAGATCCAACACCTGGGAAGACTACATCCATCACTTCGACTCTCACAACACGGAGCCCTAAAACAATACAGGGGTCTTTCAGGCATTGTAATGAGGACGATAATGGAATTAAATCTGACCACAGCAAAGCCAAACAGAAGCGGCTGTCTTCACCAAGAAAAGGTGATTCAGCGTTTCAAACTGTATTTCAAACTTTAAATTCACCATTGACTTGAATTGTCCTGTTTTAACTACAGAGAAGCTGTTTCCCTGCCCCATGTGTGAACTGGTCTACAGCAGCTGCTTCATCCTGCAGGAGCATGTTGAGGTGCATCTGCAGGAACAGCACTCAGGTAACTTTTTTGCATCTAAGATTTGCCCCCTTCCTGCTGTGTACAGTCCACTGTGTTCAGTCAACGGCCACTTATTGTAATCAGCACAGGGTTATTCTATAGGATCCAGTCAAATTTCTGAGGTGGCACGAACAACTTCTATTAATACAAACCCAGTCAGCAGACGTTAGAGGAGATAGAAGGGTTAATCGCTTCTTAAAATGAAGACACTAAAAGCTACAAACTCCACCACAAAAGGCACCGATACAGCTAACGTTAAATGGCTAGTTAGTCAAATCCAAACCTTCCTTATGTTCTCCCAGTATTCTTCTTTATTACTCGGTCACTGAGCGACTGGCCCAGCGCCATTTCTCTCTCTGCTCTGGTGGCCAGTCCAGTGTTTTGATCGATTAGCGGCGGGGCAGGGTGGGGGTTACGGTAGGTTGTTGTTTTTAACATTACTGGCACACTGCTCATAAATATTTTTTCTGTTTCATGGGCATCAGTTTTATATGCATGTGTGAGAGCCTGGTGAGGGGAGGGTATAGTGAGCAGACTGCAGTGCACACAGAGAAGAGAGTGTCACACACACGACACACTTTTTTGTTTAATTAAATCTCACCGTTTTTGCAGTTCTGTAATTGCACAGGATGACATCAGATTGAGATTAGATTAACTGTGCAGCCTTAGGACTGTACACAAATCATTATTTCTTTCAGGTTTATACCAGGTTAATATGTTTCACGTCTTTCGATATTGATCATTTTCAAAGTAATTATCGATATCGAAGTATCAAATTATTATTTCTTTCAGGTTTAAAGGCTGATTTCTGCTCCTGAGTGAAAGTTGAAGTAACCTGATGGTTTATTGTGCTTTAAACTTTTCTTTATGTTCAACACTTGATGCCAAACAGTGGATTATTTCATAAATCTGAGGGAGAACATTCAAAACAATTAAGATAAAAACTAATTATGTACGGGTAAAATTAAGTAAAAGCTTCTTCCAGTCCCTTTCCTCAACAAAATAAACATCTTAATAAAACAATTAAGTCCTAATTTGTGTTTGATTCAAGTGAATGATTACACAAAAGTGGTGTTTTGGTAACTCTTTCATTCAGGCTGCCGGGACGCTTCACAATGGCTCAGTAACTGTACAGAGTCACACCTCATGTGAAATATGACACGGAGTTTCCAATCTGTTTTGCAGGAGAGAAGAGATTTGAGTGCCCTATGTGCTCTGTGGTCTGCAGTGACAGCTTTTCTCTGCAGGAACATGTGGATTTGCATTTAGACCACAGAGCTGCTGTGAACTCTGGAGGTGGGCATACATTAAACCTCCCTGCTACATAACTCACTCAATTCCCTCTACTGCATTTTAAAAGGTGTTTCCCCATCTGTCTTATGTATGGGTTTGATCTGGTGCACACTCAACCTATACCTTTCTAAGCCTTTGGTTAACGTATGTTGCTGCAGGGACCTCGTACTCAGACCTGGAGCTAGCCAGACAGCTTCAGCAGGAGGAGGAGCAGAGGGCTAGGCAGGAAGGGGCCCAGCAGGAGAGAGAGGAATTCAAGAAGCTGCAGGTCTGTTTCTAAACTGCAGAACACCTACTGAGCAGATCACATATGTTTAGATAGTGATACGTTTATGTTGGATTTCAAATTAATTGAATGACTATTCCTTACTATGTTGGGTGAACAGTGTAGCATTGTAGTGTTATCCCTGTTTGAGGTACTGTGTAAATGGTCTACAATCCCTCATTTACAGTTTACAGTGTGCTGTGAATACCCTTATTTATCCTCATAGTCAATGTTTGATTTCAGTGTGCTGGAGTAAAGATTCACAGTTTTTCATTTGACATGAAATAAATAATTTCCATTATGTGTACGCATGGAAGTGGAGTACGGCATTAGTGGCATATAAAGCACATATATTCACAGTGTGCTTTAATATGCAGCAACACTTACCCATCAGTAAAAATAGACAGCTATTGGAGTCCCAGTGATTCACTAAAACTGAGACCTTTTTTTAAAGAACGTACACACACTGAGGCTGGTTACATTCGTTTAAGCATGCAAACTTAACATCAGATGTGAACACAGTGTGCACACTATCTCACAAAAGTGAGTACACCCCTCACATTTAAGTAAACATTTGATTCTATCTTTTCATGTGACAACACTGAAGAAATGACACTTTGCTCCAATGTAAAGTAGTGAGTGTACAGCTTGTGTAACAGTGTAAATTTACAGTCCCTTCAAAATAACACATCACACAGCCATTAATGTCTAAACCGCTGGCAACAAAAGTGAGTACAGTCCTAAGTGAAAATGTCCAAATTGGGCCCAAAGTGTCAATATCTTGTGTGGCCACCATTATTGAACCCTCTTGGGCGTGGAGTTCACCAGAGCGTGCCACTGGAGTCCTCTTCCACCTCTCAAAGACAACATCACGGAGCTGGTGGATGTTAGAGACCTTGTGCTCCTCCATCTTTCATTTGAGGACGCTCCACAGATGCTCAACAGGGTTTAGGTCTGGAGACATGCTCGGCCAGTCCATCACCTTTACCCTCAGCTTCTGTAGCAAGGCAGTGGTCGTCTTGGAGGTGTGTTTGGGGTCGTTATCATATCAGACCATGACCCTCCCACCACCGTGCTTGACTGTAGGCAGGACATTAATTATCTTAATTGAAGGCAAAATATACTTGTGTTTTGTCTGAAAACTCACTACACAAGACTCTAGTCCATCAACCTGACCTTTGTGGTATGTTGTCTGTGCAGAGACATTTTGGACTAGATGGCAGAGGAGGCTACTGCAAACAGATGGAGAGGACCATGGAGAGAGCCGTGGCCAGGGGTCTTATGTCCCCCACAGAGTTTCACTGTAAAAGGGCTGAAATGATGGAGTCTCTGGCCTCTGGGGTTGATGATGGCACAACCAGAACTCAAGGTATGTTTTAGCGGGTCCTGCAACCAGAATTCTTTGCAAGCAACACAGACACACTGCTGGTTTTTAGGAATACACAAAGTTTCTGTAGGTGCAGTCAACTTAAGGCCAGTTCACCCTCTGGCTGTGCAGTTAATTGCATTTTAATTACAATTTCAATTTTGTCTTCCAAAAATTATAAAAATAAGTTAATTGAGATAAAACAAATATTGTGCTGCATGCTGTTTCGCAATGACACTTGTTTTCTGCAAGGCGCCCCCAGTCCCTCCCTAAAGGCCCAAATGAGCACTGTTGAACTGCTGCTGGAATGTACTTGTTGAATGTAACTTATTTCACATGCACTCCTTTCTCTTCTAGGTGTGGTCAGAGCCTTATATGAATACTACCAGACTGAATGCAAAGACTGTGTCCACGTGTGGCTGAGTGCTGACACCGACCACTTCTGCTCCTCAGCAGGGGACAAAGGCTGGGGCTGTGGATACAGAAACTTCCAGATGCTCCTCTCCTCTCTACACAGAATGGACACATTTGCTCTCATCCTACAAGGTGCACAATAACACAGAGATCATAAACAGGGAGGCTTTGTATAAACAATATACTAAAATATACTAGAAATGAACGGCTCTCTGTAACATAAGCTTCAAACAAATGACTAGCTCTCTGTGCAGTTGAGGTAAATATATGAGATATCTGATTTGATATTTTTTGATATCTTTATTGAAGTTTTGCCACAATATTTTAATAGTTGCAAGGAACAGTATAGTTGGGAAGCAGGAGGAGCTGCTTTTTCCATCAATTTGCCAGATGGCTCTAAATATCATGTTACCCATGAGCCTTTCTCACTGTTGCTATGGCGAAGAAAGCAGTCAGAGGTGTAAGTCAGAGCTGTAGCATCTTCAAAACACTTTGTTGCAGTTGGGAACCAAACACTTCGTCGTATTGCAGAATTCATCCAAAAAAAATGTGTATAATTTCAGATGCAGATTGTATCATCAGTTTTGAAAGTAGAATGTTCCCAGAGGAAAACACCCCCAGG
Organism: Lepomis macrochirus; assembly: GCA_024633595.2. NCBI lineage: Eukaryota > Metazoa > Chordata > Actinopteri > Centrarchiformes > Centrarchidae > Lepomis > Lepomis macrochirus. Next base: position 34,952,230 of record JALXJV020000015.1, read on the forward strand.
GGAGCCTGAGAGGGGGGGGGGAGAATGAGCACCCCGAATGGACTGTCAACCAGGCAACGAACCATACAAACGGACAACTGACGACGAACACCATCTGTGTATGTGGAAAAAGCTGTAAAAACTCACAAGGTCTGAAAATCCACCAGACCAAAATGGGATGTTTGGTGAAAGTGCAGCCAGAGCAGCGCTCAAGGAATTACCTCGTTGTGATGCAGGAGGAACTATGCCAGGAGACACCTGAAAGCATCCAGAGCCTCCACACTCCAGAGGACCTTGGTGAGACGCAGGAGGAGCTGAGCCCGGAGTCACCCCACAGTGGTTGGGACCTCCATGTTCCGGAAGCCCAAGCACCAGGCATCCCACAACATCAACAGCGGGTTAAGTGGCCTCCAGCCAGCAAAGGGAGTGAGTGGCAGCAATTTGATGATGATGTGGATAGTATCCTGGGAACCACGATGAAGGGAACTCCAAACAATGACAACCATGATAACTAGTATCACCGCCGAAAGGTTTGGCTTGGTGGTGATGCACGCTGCTATAAACCAGTACTCTAAGAACCGCAGGGCGGAGAAGATTTCAAAGCTGAGACAAGAACGCCGATCCCTGAAGAGGCAGTTCAAGGGAGCAACCGAGGATATGAAGCCAGGGTTGGCAGAATTACGGGGTATCCTCAGAAAGAAGCTGCTGACCCTCCGCCGAGCAGAGTGGCATAGGAGGACCCTTTTGGATTTACTAAACAGCTGCTAGGCCACAAGCGCAGTGGCCAACTCACTTGCTCAAAAGAGGAGATAGATACCTATCTGTGTGACACCTATAGCGACGCAGCCTGGGAAGAGGACCTTGGTGAATGTAGACACCTCATCAATCCACCTATACCAACCATCAACTTCAACATCAAGGTACCCAGTTGGAAAGAAATTCAAGCTGTTGTTAAGGCTGCCAGAACCAGATCGGCACCAGGACCTAATGGGGTGCCATATCTGGTGTATAAGAGGTGCCCTAAGCTCTTGTATCGTTTGTGGAAGATCCTGACGGTCATTTGGAGGAGGGGGAAAGTTGCCCAACAATGGAGATCTGCAGAAGGGGTGTGGATACCGAAGGAAGATAAATCAGCCAACTTAGAGCAGTTTAGGACTATATCGCTGCTAAACGTTGAGGGGAAGATATTTTTCAGTATTCTTTCCCAACGGCTGTCAGACTATCTCCTGAAGAACCAGCACATCGACCCCTCTGTGCAAAAGGGAGGGATCCCAGGGGTTCCTGGGTGCCTAGAACTCAGTGGAGTGGTGACACAACTGATTAGAGAGGCTCGTGAAGGGAAAGGAAACCTGGCTGTATTATGGCTGGACCTAGCCAATGCGTAGGGCTCCATACCCCACAAGTTAGTGGAGGTGGCATTGGCAAGACATCATGTTCCGAGCAGTATCAAAATCCTCATAATGCATTATTATAACAACTTTGATCTGAGATTCACTTCCGGCAAAGTTACATCCGGCAGCATCGTCTGGAAAAGGGGATTATCACTGGATGCACTGTTTCAGTGATTCTCTTTTCCCTGGCCATGAATATGCTGGTCAAATCTGCTGAGGCAGAATGTAGAGGCCCCAAAATCAAGTCCGGAATTCGTCAGCCCCCCATCAGAGCATTCATGGATGATCTGACAGTAACAACTGTAACGGTCCCAGGATGCAGATGGATTCTGCAGGGCTTAGAGAGGTTAATCACCTGGGCAAGGATGCGTTTTAAGCCGGAAAAATCCAGATCTATAGTACTGAAAAGAGGGAAGGTAACAGACCAGTTCCACTTCTCCCTAGGAAGCACCCAAATTCCTTCAATCACAGAGAAGCCTGTGAAGAGCCTTGGGAAAACCTTTGACTGCTCTCTAAAAGATGCAGCTTCCATCAGGGCAACAAATGAACAACTGGAGAGCTGGCTTACTGTAGTTGACAAGTCAGGCCTACCAGGGAAATTTAAAGCTTGGTTATACCAACATGGAATCCTACCTAGGATATTGTGGCCATTGTTGGTGTGCGAATTTCCAATTTCCACCGTGGAAGGATTTGAGAGGAGGGTGAGCAATTACCTTCGACGGTTGCTGGGTTTGCCAAGAAGTCTGAGCAGCATCGCCCTTTATGGCAAACAGAACAAGCTAACGCTACCAATCAACAGCCTTAGCGAGGAGTTCATGGTTACCAAAGCAAGGGAGGTGCTTCAGTACAGGGACTCTAAGGACCCAAGAGTATCTCAAGCTGGAATTGAGGTCAGGACTGGCAGAAAGTGGAGGGCACATGAGGCGGTGGACCAGGCAGAATCACGGCTGCGTCATAAGGAACTTGTGGGTTCCGTTGCTATTGGCCGTACAGGATTGGGCAGTATTCCAACAACCCATTACAACAAACTGAAGGGCAAGGAGAGGCGGGACTTGGTCCAAAAAGAAGTGTGGGCTGGGATCGAGGAGCAGCAGGGCGCATGGACCAGATGGGAAGATGCCATGGAGAGGAAGATTTCATGGGCAGAGCTGTGGAGGGCTGAGCCCTATCGCATTAAATTCTAATTCAATCTGTCTATGACACCCTGCCCAGTCCATCCAACCTTTTTTGTTGGGGCAAGGTTGAGACGCTGGCATGTACCCTGTGCCAGGGAAGAGGATTGCTGGAACACATCCTCAGCAGCTATGACCAAGTGCTGAAGGTGGTTGCTGAGTCCATCACTAATGCCATCAAGCAGAGCATGCGTGTACAACCATCAAGGCGGAAAATCTCATTCGTAAGAGCAGGGGAACCCCCGCCTTCCCGACCAACAGCTTGGACAGGCCTGCTGGGAACAGCAAATGATTGGCAGCTAAGGGTGGACCTGGGAAAGCAACTGAAGTTCCCTCAACACATCATGGAGACCAGCCTTAGAGTTAGGAGTTAACAGTGCCTTGGGAGGAGAGGATGGAGGAAGCGAGCGAAAGGAAAAGGGAGAAATATGCGGAGCTGGTGGAGGAGTGTCAGATGTAAATGTAAATGCTCCGTACTTGTATAGCGCCTTTCTAGTCTTTTTGACCACTCAAAGTGCTTTTACACTACATCTGCATTCACCTTTCACCCACATTCATACACTGAGCCTAAGTGCTCAAACGGAAACTAACATTCACACACATTCATACACTGGCGGAACAGCCGTGGCGTGCACTGTGTTTGCCCATCAAGGTTGGGGGAAGGGGCTTTGCAGGAAAGTCTCTCTGCAGGGCCTACAGCCTCCTGGGAATCACAGGAGCACGCTTTAGAGCTTTAGCTTTTAGCTTTAGCGCAGCTTCAGAGGCTGCGGAAAAAGCCTCACGCTGGCTGTGGATCAGAAGGGACAAACAGTGGGCGAACACTTCTTGGACACAGGCCGGGAACTGATCACTCTCGGTCGGGTCGCCTGGGTGAGGCGGTCTGAAGTTGACAGACCCGAAACCCCCTATGACCCCAGGTGCTATCACTGATGATGTGTCCAAGAGTGCATCACAAGGTGTATGTTACAATCTTCTATTTTTGTTTTTAAGTTAGTAAAGAGCAGAGCAGTATCAATTTTCTGTCACATTGTATGTGATTCGCTCAATTATTTTATAAAAAAACGGATGATTTTACCTTTGGTAAGTGGCCATGTTAGAGAAAACAACACAGCTCACCTGGGATCAGCATTAACTGAGGTGCTGGAGCTGTAGACTATCAAACGTGAGTGACGCATGTCAGGCCTGCCATCAGGAGATGCAGCAGTGAATTATCACGTGTTTTGGACTCCGATCAAAGGAGTTTAATGTCACTTTCTGTGTCTCCTATGTGACTATAGAAAACAACGGCAAATTATACGTTATATCCTAGCACATCAAGGGTGGACTTGGAGGAAAATCAAGTGATAATTGTAACACAGAGCTTACTTCCTGTTGCCAGTAGGTGGCACTATACACATAACTGAATATTGGCATGTAGATGTGTTCAATGCGGGACTCTTACCAAGCATGTAAAGTTTTTAACTGGATGTGACCAGCCTGCCAGGCGTCGTTCAGCACAGCATAAAACTTGTTTCCTGTTGCCACTAGGTGGCTCTATGACTTTGAGTGACTTTTGGCATGTAGAGGTGTTCAGGGTGGGACAGTTATCAATCATGTAAAGCTTGGTACAGATGTGAGGATTGTGACATTACAACAACTCCTGTTTCATGGCAAATCATTGTTTTTCGACACCATGGCAGGGACACGCCCTTCAATGTAAACTTTTTCATTGCAAATGTCTTTTGATTCGATTAATTCTGCAGGAGGAGTCTGTTTAAGTGCAGAGCCTGTAAAACGCCAAAAATTACCTGTTGGTTTTAAGGAACAGCTCCAAGAGGCTTTATTGTACACCTGGGCATGATACATGTGTCACACAAACAAGTACATTTTTGCCTCCTCTGACATGTGTGCAAAGTTTTGTGAGTTTTCGAGTACATTTAGGTCACCAAAATGTAATTCTTTTGGAAGAATTAAAAAAAAAATTCCTTCAGTTCCGGTAGGGTCCTCGCAAGTTTCGAATTGGGCCCTAAAACTCATCTGCACACTCATCATCAAGGGAATTGTAGCCTTGATTATGATGGACTACAAGTTAAAGACACAATGTGTCTTTAGCACATCAAAAATGCAGAATTCACAATATACACAACAAGAGAATATGCAAATATAAAAATAAAAGCTATGTAAACACAGGCTCCAGCCAGCATAAACATAGAGCATATAGAATCTAATACTTACTGAGCGGCCCTCATATGCAGAATATTGAACAATGAGTCTATGATGACAGTGTTGTAGAGATCAGTTCTTCAGTAGTTTTCCTCCTGTAGGATTGTTGAGAGTTGTTGCAAAACAACAGCAGGACTTGTCATTTTTATGACTGAAACATTTTCAGCTAAATGGCTCCAATGTGTACTGGATCTATCAGTTTTCCAGTTAGCCAAGTATAATAATAGAAATATACCATAGCAATAATAGAAATTTATCACCAGAAAAGCATGGTACATCAAAGTCCCAAAAAATGTAGGGTGGATTTCTGTCCTCAAACAGACTGATCACATGATACACTGAGAAGAAAGTGAGCCAAGACCAAAGATGACTGAGTATGAGTAACAGTAACAACTGTCATAAAGTTCTGTGTTTTTGTTTCCTCCAGGAGACATTTACACATTTCAGTTCCTTCCATTTACTTGATGCTTTCCTCCTCCAGACAAAGCAGTGCCTAGTATCCCTCAGGTGCAGCGTATGATTGAGGCAGCTTGGAAAGAAGGACTGGATCCACAAGGTGCCTCCCACTTCAATCAGCGTCTGCAGGGAACGCGAGCCTGGATCGGAGCCACAGAGATCTTCACCCTCCTCGTCTCTATGGGAATCAGGTGAGGACTAAACTCGTAGTTAGTGTGTTAAAGCTCATAACCTTAGGCTGCAGAATGCTACATTTACAACTGTTTAATTGTTCATGGCAAAACATCAGAAATCAACGGCATGACACTGTGACAACTCAGACGTTAAACAATATATCATCATGAAGCTCTTTAGCTTTTTCAGAGACAGTTTAGAGATGAATCAGATCAATCTGCTAGAAGGAGTACATCGGTGTCTAAAACATGTCATTTCCTGTTTGCAGTAGGTGGTGCTATGACCATGACTAAATATTTGCATGTAAACGTCTTTAGGATGGGATTGTAGGAATAGTGAAATATGGGACAGATTTAGATTGTACTTCTGTTTTCATGGTGAAACATCAAAACGTCACGCCTTGGACACACCGATTGATCAATCAAAAAAAGCTTTGAAATTTAACATCACACGGCTTTGTAGATGGCACTGCCCACATTTGAAGTCAATTACAGTGAATCTCTAGGAGGAGCTGATTAAAGTATGAAGCCTGTGAAAAATCTAAAACGTAATTCAATCCAAAATGGCTGATTTCCTGTTGGGTTTGTGTCAGGTTTGGACACCTAAAATATCAAACAAGGAAGAAAGACACAAGAGAGTTAATGGCTTTTTACTCGCGAGGAGAACGGACAGAGATGTACTCAGTTACAAACTCCAACCGCTCTGAGGCATCCCTGCCGCTTCCTCTCTTTTTTATTATTATCAAGGAGGTCCCTAGTTACATACACATTGCTGCTACATGGGAAAAGGGAATAAACAAGGACATGAACTTGAACTTGAGACAGTTAGATTAAAATATGTTGTTATGGCTATGGTGCTGTGCAGAATGTTCAAGAAACTATGTATAACAGCTGCATATCAGTAGCTGTTTTGGTTCTTGCTTCTTTGGGTGTCTGGCTCTGTGACCCATCCACTGCAGGTTTCCTGTGAACAAACTCAAAGATTCATATTAAAATACAAGGCTTATATTTCCATATATGTATTTCCATGTACTGAGTAAATATGAGATAACTTATATACATAAAGATTCCAACAGTTTGGGGTATGGGTGGTGCGGCTCACTGCGGTCGCTGTTCGGGCCGTAATTGTTATTCTTTAGCGCACTTCAGACCATAGTTCTGAGTATTAAACGAGTGAACCCTTTTGTTTTCTCTGCAGATGTCATTTTGTTCACAGTGTAAAAGCTAAATTTTCACATAAATTATCTGTGGACATTTAGCAGGTAAGCCAGGTGGATTTTTGCATAAAACAAGTCTTTCCTTAGCCATTTGGGAGTAAGCAAACTTGAAAAGGAGGCAGTATCACTTTAGACTAACAGATTAAATACCATAAGCAGATATTCTACTACAATTTGCCCTCTTTAGAGCCTAAAAGAGAAACAGGTTTACTTTTTAACTTAGTGCTTCTGGAGGCGATCCGATGAACACAGTATTCATATAGAATAAATCTGTTGGATAAAACAGTTCATAGACATTCTTCCCCCCACTACTATCAGTAGACATAAAGACTCAGGGTCTAATGTAAAGAGTACAAAACAATAAGTTGACAATCTGTTTATACAACAGAACATAGCAAAATCATCAAGTTAACCCTTGCTGACCCTGATTACATCTGGGCTCTAGGAATGAATGAAAGACGAACGGAATGAGTAGAATTAGTGCAGTCTGTTAAATAACTCCCCACACCCTGCTCTTTATGAGGCTGGGTAATATAATGCCACCCTAGCAGATAACTTGACTGTGTAAGCTACACAATGGTCTTGCCTGTGGCTGTTTTAAAGTAAATTTACATTTTTATAACCTTGATGTCATAGTTCAGGTCATAATTCCAAAATTCTACTTACCAACTTAAGTACTGTCTCGACACTTTCAACCAGGAGTGTAAGCAGCATGACTGGCATCAAATAATAAGACAGGTTTCAGGTTTCATTGTAATGCATGCATACATGTGCGTGCACGCACACACACACAAGAGGGAGAGGAAACAAAGGAGAGACGAGGAGGAAAACCAGTGACAAAGGATTGTTCAAACAGGCTGTGAACAAATCTGTTAAGTAACCCAAACTATTCTGCACCTAAAATGTCCATTATAATTTATTGTAACTGTGTGTACATGCAGTTGTGGTAACAAGGACAGGTAAAAGTTCCAGATTTGCTGAATCATTTGCACATCTCAGTGATTAAGAGTGAAATGTCATTACAAGTGACAGGAATATTGGTCAAAGTTAAGAAAATTAGGCACAAAAAGCCCTGGAATTTTTCTTTAGGGACAGTTAGTAACTGCTTCAAAATCTCATTCTGGTCACATTTTTGCTGGGACTTTAAGTTTTCATGAAGCTGGACTGAGTAACACTAAGACTTGTACTGTATGTATTTCCAGTGCCCGCATCATCGACTTCCACCAGCCGACGGGCCCAGGTGGCACCCACCCGTGCCTGTTTGACTGGGTGAAGCAGTACTTCTGTCAGTCCAGCAGGAGCAGCAGACTGCCCCCAGAATCATCCAAACCTCCCTGCCCCCACTTTACCTGCAGCACCAAGGTAACCAGCAGCACCACCTGCCATATTGCTTCATCACACAGTAGTCGAACAGGATAGATGAGATCTTTGCTGTACGTGTTTCTGAATGGTTGACACATCTGAGTACTGATCTGCAGCTTGACACGACGGTTGTTTTATAACCATGGTCCTCTTGTTATAGTTTTGGCCAGTAGTAGTAATGTAATGGTAATGTAGTTAATTAGTGTCATAATTGTAGAGACTTTCGAACAGCAGTCCACCAAAGATAACATAAACCTCAGAAGACAGTCCAGTCTTTATATGACCCTATTAAAAGCATTTTTTAAAGGCTAAATAGAGTTTCAAGTTTTACATTTTTGTTTGTCAAAAGCCTGACAATTACAATGAAGCCGTCACTGGCAATGAAATTCTGAATTTTCTCCCTCCAACAAAGCTCAAACAAAATGTGTAAAAAGAAAATCATGCAAGTAAATGAGAATTTAACTCACTAAATAGTAAAGACGTTAAATTACGTTTCAACCCACCTTATCAACACTATAGCCTTCTTTTTGAGCAATATTGTCCACCTGGTCCCCCTCTCTTCACCCTGTGTCCTCCGGCAGGTCACAGCCGCTCTATAGTGGGCTTGGAGCAAAAGAAGAACGGGAGCCTGTGCCTCTTGCTTCTGGATCCTGGCTCCTCAGTTTTCGACACCAGGACGCTGTCCAGTAAGGACACCGTCTCCACAGCCATCCGCCACATCAGAAAGTTCCCTGGTAGCCTGAAGCACAAACAGTACCAGCTTGTGGCAGTGCAAGGCGTGTTGTCTGCTGAGGAGAAACAGGTGAGCCATGGGACAGAGAAGTCTGTGTGTGTGGCTGATTGGCTGAAAGCCTGGCTGAAGTTTTAGAATGAAATGTGATTTACTTTCGTTGAAACACAAGATTCAGTTCAGGCCTGTGAGGTACTCCAGGTTAAGATCATTTTGATCATTCTTCTGCCGTGTTCTTCCTTCAATGTGACGTCATCACGACTCAGACCTTGTTTGAAGGTCTTTACAGTATTTTAATTAGATGTTTGAAGAAGTGTGCAGACTATGAGTAAGTGTTAAATAAATTGCTGTGTATCTGTATCTGAGCGCACTTTATTTGTTTTACAGATTAGCATCTTGAACTCCAGGACATTACACGCTGAAAGGATCCCATGAACAGACTTCATCGCTTCTTCTTTTTTTTTGTGAACATTTATCTGATTTCTGACTTCAGGAACTATTTAATATGGTCACTTGCTAATAAATGTTATAATTTTTTTTAAATACACTGTTTTCCATGCTGTTATTTACTATTACTTATGTGTAAGAGGAAATGAAGCAGAATGAACCTGACTGTCCTCACAGAACCCAGCCCAACAAGAAACATGCAGAGCCCATATCAAGGTTTATTTATCTGCATTTATGTCATTTTTACAACCCTGCTTATGAAATGTTAGCTGTAGCCCCTTCATGCTACACACATAATAAAAATATATATATATATACACTTGCAGGAAGTGAGGAGGAGAGAGGAGAGGGACGAGAAAGCACACAACTTCGGGAAAGGGAAGAAGTCGAGTTAGTAACTTGCATTAATGGGATGAGGTTGCACACAGAGGGAGAGAAAGAAGAGGAGTAGATGACCTGATACCAGTGGAAGTGAGTTCTAAAGACACTTAACGTATCGATCAAGCTTTAAATGAAATCCAACATAGGCCACTGCTGTTTTTGAATTTCTTTACAAGCAACAGGAAACAAGGATAAGAGCAAGTGAAGCATCATGTGGGTTAAGAAAATGCACCTGTCCTTTTATTTTGCTTTAGCTGTCATGGATTTAAATTATGCCAAGACTCATAACCATGAATTGGTGCCACACAAAGGCTTCAAACTGATCCACAGGACTCATAACCAAGATGATGTGGACCAGATTTACAACCTGGAGATTAGAGACTCTGATGTGTTTATCATCACATATCTAAAATCAGGAGAGAGGAAGGTAAAGACAAAAGTCTTGTTGGGCTGATCGATATAGCCAATATTTTTATCACACTATAAATGTCAAATTATTATTTCTCTCAAGTTTAAATGCAGATTTTTGCTCCTGAGTGTAAGCTGAAGAAACCAGGTTTTAATCAGAACCTGTCAAACACTTGATGCCAAACTTGAAGAAGTAGATCACATCATAAATCTGAGGTAGAACATTCAGAACAATTATATAAAATCTTTTTTCAACAAATATGCACAAGTAAAATTAAGAATTTTTTAGCCCTTTTCCTCTACAAAATAAATATGTTAATAGAAAAATGAATTGCTAATTAATTTGATTCAAATTAATTAAATCAAACATTTGTTGTGTTGTTATTGAGGAAAATGATATCATGGTAGTTATCCTCATTGTTTTATTGCCCAGCCCTAGTTGTACACACAGCACAGAGGAAGGAACAGTTCTTTTGTTTGTTGTAAGTTGATTTCAGCAGAGTTCAGGGTATCAAATGATGTGGATTTTGAAAACACTCTGAACAAATATCCACAGAGAGAAGAGGAGAGGTGTGCTCATACACAAGGTTGATCTAATTGCTGTCGTTGTACACTAAGCCTGGGAGGTGGAAATGATATTGCCTGCTCTGTTTGACAAGGGCCATCTGTATGCAGTAGATCCTGCTGCTCCTTGAGTCACAGTGAGCTGTGACAGCCATCGATACCAACTACATTTACATTTACATTTACATTTACTCATTTGGCAGACGCTTTTATCCAAAGCGACTTACATTTGAGGAACAACTTACAAGTATCAACAGAGCTGATTTCATCCCCTGGATTGAGGTGAATGGCAACAGACAGCAGTTCATCACAGCCCCATCACCCAGGCTGAGGGTCACATATCTGCAGGACCATTTCATGCCTCTTGCTCTGAGACAGAAGGGCAAGGTCAGCCCTCTGACTGGGAGCTCTTTACCTATGCGTTTCCTGTCCAACGTCCCCCTATTTAGCATATGTAAGCAGTATACAAAAATATATAGTTTATAGCACGCTGTAATGTAGTTGTAAGCAGCAACAAGGACATGTTTAAATGCTTATTACTTAACAAGAAAGAGTCAGTTGTAAAGTCTACTCCACCTCCAGAGGACCGGCCACTGTCAGTATCCTCAGACACCACAATGCTATCCCTACAATAAGGCTGAATGGAAACCACTTCTAGAAAAATCTAGTGCTGGTTTGAATGGACCTCTGCGCACTAACTCAGTCCTCATGAAGTCCGTTAAGACTGGGGGCCAATCTGCTTGGTCATTTGGTGGAGCAGCAGCTGTTCCATTAGGGTCTGAGCTGCTTGGGTGATGCTGGCTGTGCTCGTACTGCTAAAGATGTCTGGACTGGGTCTGTGCCAGGACTGGCTGAGTCTCTTGTTGTACTAGCTGATGATCCAGCATCTACTCTGACAAATTTAAGCATAGCCCCTGTAAATTATAGATATTTTCTCTATATTAATATTATTAGCTCATCAGGCCCTTTCAACCGGGCTCCTCCAGGTTTCAATACATTTTCTAATATAAAATACTATTTATAAAATGACTGGGCTGAATGTGATCCTTATTATTTACTGAGATGTGCATCCATATCGCCCAGTCTGTCCAGCTAATCAACATTTTAATATGTGATTCCACTGCTTCCCATCCTGCATTATTCCAGAGTTGTATCTAAACTTCAGTCTGTCACACGCACATGGAAGCGTTTCCTCACGCAACGCGGTTATCCTTCCGAGCTACAGTTTATAAACACCGTGGCCCGTCTGCGTGATATCAAACGTAATAAATAGTTGTATTTCACTCTAACATTGTTCAGTCAGTCTGACAAGCAACAAAGACACAGAAAGAGCAAGAGCTGTGCTGCTCAGCAGGACAGATGAACTGCAGCTGCACATTAACATTGCCGCTGACGTCAGACTCTGAGGAGTGAACAAGTTTACCTGATTGCTGTTCCCGCAGTTCACTCATGGAGTTTTTTTCTCTTCTCATGGCTGGAAGGGTAGTTTCTCTTCATCTTCTCATCAAAGTTGTGAACACTCAGTGAGGCGGGGCCTTCCACCTCTGCACAAGAGCGACTTTATAACTAGGCTGTTACCCTGTTTTTAAAAAATGTAACCAGCAATACACAACATAGTATGGAGGGATTATCTGGTCAGAATTCAAACTAAAAGTCTAAAACTAAAAGTCTTATTTGGTATTTAGGATTGGGCGTTTGGTATTGAGGATTGGGCGTTTGGTATTTAGGATTGGGCATTTGGTATTTAGGATTGGGCATTTAGTCATTTAGGATTTAGGATTGGGCATTTGAGGATTGAGGATTGGGCATTTGAGGATTGAGGATTGGGCATTTGAGGATTGAGGATTGGGCATTTGAGGTTTGAGGATTGGGCATTTGAGGTTTGAGGATTGGGCATTTGAGGTTTGAGGATTGGGCATTTGAGGATTGAGGATTGAGGAGTGTATGCAAATAAGGAGGCGTGGGCCAAATACTGGAGGCTGGGTTTGACATGGCTGGTGCGCAGAGGCACCTTATGGACAGCAGAGGGAGCTCCAAGTGCTAAGGAGCACTCTGTAATGAAACCAAAGAGAGCAAGTGACCAGGGCTGGAGCGAGGACTATACTTTATAATGTGATAACTTCAACTTAAAGGCAGGGTAGGTAAGTTTGAGAAACTAGCTCAAACGGCCAGATTTTTAAAAGTATCCACCAGAGAAACTCCCACCCCCTCCCTTCTGGGCTCCTTTCAAAGCCACGCCCCCATAACACGTGAACGCGCGTTACCGGGTGCTGGAAAACGAGCACAGTGTGACGAAGCGGAGAGCAGCGATGCAGCGGCTCACATCAGGGGTAAGAAAACATTTGACTTTATCGTTATAAAAATAAACAACTAACGCGGCTGTTAGTTCTCACTATCGAGCTAGCATGTTTATATTGGATAGGTTTAAAAGTCTGACTTTGATTCAGTAACGAGCTGGTGAGCTAACTGTTAGCAACAGGTAGCTGTGCTAACAGCTGCGGTAACATCGGGCAAAGCTAAAAACAAGGTGATACACATTTTCCCGTTTCCATCAGTTACACCACATGAACATGAATTTCGTGTTAGACTCGTAACATGTACGTTGTTTTGCATGTTAGAGCTTCCACGGTGACAGCTTTATTGTCTCTGATGAGGACTGCACTCCAGAGCCAATCACAGACCGGGACAGCACCGGGACCGGCCCGGGGTCGAGGCGAAGCAGAGGAAGGAGGGCTGCCAGGGTCCGAGGAAGAAGAGGCAGGACGGGGAGGACGAGGTGCAAGCCGAAGCAGCACATACCTAGCGCCGAAGCTTCACACTCCAACAACGGCATATGAACAGGTATATATATTTTAATATTAGTCTGTTATCTCCCAGTGTACTTGTCTCAAAGTTTCTCTGCTGTTTCCCCCTCAGCCCTTTGGGTGTCAAAAATAAAGTGCAGTGTAATCACTATTATTACTTTTTTATTATTGTTTACTGATTAAAACTAAAGCTGGGCTCATCTGTGTTATGTACATTGACCTGGTGTGTAATGTGGACTCAGAAGTCCTGTTAGAGAACAACAAGCCCTGTTCAATAAAAATATCTGATCATGTTGATGAATGTTCTGTTCAGTTACACAGATCTTTCCCATTTGGAGTTCTAACAACTATATATTCCTTTACAGACCAGAATCTGAGGACTGTGGACAACATCCAGACTACAGTGTTTCCATGCACCACACATGGCTGATCTTCAGACCCAGGACAGAGTAACAGACAGTTCAGTCAGGCAGCAGACAGACAGTTTGTAGTGTGGCAGTGTGGAGAACTTAGAGTCGTGATGTTTCTAGAAGATATGCAGCTGTTCTCCTGATCCATTAGGACAATACAGAGGTTTAATCCTAGCAGGGTGGAAGATGTAATGTCACTGACTGCTACACAAATAATTCCCTCCACTGTGTGGATGAATATCTGTACATTGTTAGTTTTATTCCCAGGAGGGCAGAGAAAATACTAAGTATGTTTCCCTGTTCTGGATAATATTTTCATTCTTTTTTAAATAAAAAACTGAAAATGATAAATGCCTTTTCTTTACACTTGCAGCATAAACAAACAAGCAACTACATTTTGTCTTATGTCTCCAATAATGACGTCAAAATGTGGTATAAAACTTGTTTATTGTTATTAAATAGTACTAAAACTACAACCTGTATCACAAATAGATCATTTTAAACATCATTAAAAATAAGTATATACAGGAATCGACAGTGTCCAGAGGTGTCCTGACTGATTATGAAGACAGTTCAGACCTGCATGTAGCATTATATCGCTGCTGTGGAGATGATTAAATATATCACAATCACCTCTGACATGATTACCACATTTCAAAAACAACCATATTCTAGTAACACAGTTGAGGCAGGGACACCTGACTGAACCCCATGTTGACAGGGATCATCAGGTCTCCTGGTTCTGCTTCTAGGCATCTCCTCAGTAGTAGGCAACTGTCGGAGGAGGAGGCGAGCACTGGATGTCTTTTTGTTGTAGACCTTGCTTTACCTGATACTACAAAAAGGAGGATCAACTTAGTGAAAAGTTTGTAACACCTGACTTTATTCCCTTATAGAGCAGTTAGCATTTCTACATAAAATGCAATCAAAACAATAAATCAGCTCCATCTATCTGTATTCCTCATACTGTTTAATATTTTTGACTCATCACTTATAAATGTATTGAGTAAAATGCAGAGGAGTACTCATAATGCAACATACTGAACTGTGTCATCAGCTTTTCTCCTGGCTGGACTGTGGAGTGTGTACTGGTGAGAAGCACAGGGCTATGAAAGACTCCAAATCTGCAGGTGTTCTGAGGGCACAGCAGAAATAAAACATACAGGACTTTTTTTTACTTCTGGTAAAATAAGTAATGACATGAACAAGTAACAGCAGCAATACAAAAGGTTTTCACACAGTAGGTTTAGCAATGAACAATGTCAAACTAACGTTATATTATATTATAGGTAGCTTGTATACCAGAAACACAGATACTTGGGGACCTTTAGCCATCATTGTGTATGTACACTAACGCTGACATGTCTCTCATTACTACAAACACACACAGCTACATCACCACATTTGTACAAGTAGCATTCAGTCAAACATCAACTGCAGACACAAGATAATCACACAAACCGATTAGAAACAAGCTGTAAAGATAACGTAAGGTTAGGTGTAAACATTCAATTCAATTGTATTTATATAGCGCCAAATCACAACAACAGTTATCTCACAGCGCTTTTCATAAAGAGCAGGTCTAGACCATACTCTGAGTTATTTACAGAAGCCCAACAATTCCCACCAAGAGCAGCACTAGGCGACACAGGCAAGGAAAAACTTCCTTTAGTATACAATAAACCTACATGGTGAATAACTACACCGGAGCAGTCTACACTTACATTGTCTTACCTCATGTTAGCGTCGGAAAACCGCTCGCGCTGCTGTTTTCCAGCTCACCTACAGCTGGATATAATTCATCGTCTCTACTCTGCTCCTACACCAGCCTGCACTTGTAGCAGCTGTTAGCTCTATGCTAAGTACGTAGCTACCGTTAGCTCTATGCTTAGGTAGCTACGTTTGCTAGCGATGAAAGTAACAAATTACCATCAAACTGATAAAAGCCAGATTACCTGTCCAGCAAAAAATAAAGCCACCACGCTGTGTCAGCCCCTCGGTGTTCCTCAGTCGTCACTGTCGTTGAAAAGCCACGCAGACATTAGCTCGGTCTGACCGCCGCCGGCAGGTCTGAGCGAGCTGACCGAAAAGCGCCAACAGAAACAAGCACATCTACTGGCAATGTGAAAGGGAGGTGGGTAGACCGCAGTTTAAAAAAAACAAAAAACAGCGTGTCCCAATATAACAATAGTCTACTAAAGCATGTTAGCAATATCAGCTAATATAACTAGTGTGTGTGAGGCCACAGAAATGTTACAAGGCTGTCAATAAGTTGAAGTTATCACATTATAAAGTATAGTCCTCGCTCCAGCCCTGGTCACTTGCTCTCTTTGGTTTCATTACAGAGTGCTCCTTAGCACTTGAGCTCCCTCTGCTGTCCATAAGGTGCCTCTGCGCACCAGCCATGTCAAACCCAGCCTCCAGTATTTGGCCCACGCCTCCTTATTTGCATACACTCCTCAATCCTCAATCCTCAAATGCCCAATCCTCAAACCTCAAATGCCCAATCCTCAAACCTCAAATGCCCAATCCTCAAACCTCAAATGCCCAATCCTCAATCCTCAAATGCCCAATCCTCAATCCTCAAATGCCCAATCCTAAATACCAAATGCCCAATCCTAAATCCTAAATGACTAAATGCCCAATCCTAAATACCAAATGCCCAATCCTAAATACCAAACGCCCAATCCTCAATACCAAACGCCCAATCCTAAATACCAAATAAGACTTTTAGTTTTAGACTTTTAGTTTGAATTCTGACCAGAT
>JALXJV020000015.1:34969191-35003471 GCA_024633595.2 Lepomis macrochirus
GAATAATTTACTTTACTGGAAAAGTACATGTTGAAGAAGTTCCATGCAAATTCCTAATCAAACCATAAGCCTATATTTTCCTGATGTCCATGACAGGAGGGGGTTCTGATGGGTGATGGTCCTGATCAAAAAAGAGTGAGCATTGGAACTAATTCACTTCCTGTCACTTCCACGGCCCTAAATTGGAAAATATGAAGCATAGACTGTAGGATGAGCCTTAATGTAGATTGTCTTCATCACCAGTGGAAGGCAGCAATGCGCTAACAGTAGACAAGGTCCCAGAAAGGAAGAAGAAGAAGAAGAAGAAGAAGAAGAAGAAGAAGACAGGAGGGGGCGGTGTTGCGTTATTCCACGTTGGTTGGAAACTGTAACCAAACAGCAAAGAAGAATCTGTTAGAGCGGTCCAGAAAGATTTCGGCTACCCATCTTCTGTGTGATACCCTGGGGAAGTATTCACGTATACTTTGTAACGTTTCCCCCGCTGGTCAACCGACGTAAATCTAATCTTAGTTTAACGACAAATATAGGATTTCTAACTGTCCTTGAAAGGCACCAGAAATGGCACAAAATACAGGTGAGTGTGTCAGCTAACACTAGCTGGGTAGCTAGTTATGGTCAATTGGAGCTAGCGTGAACTCATTGAACAGATGCACTTTCTGTAGAAATGTGTCTGTAATAAAATGGTAATGGTAAGGGGATCTCTCAGGTAAAGCGCAGTTGGTCACTAGGTTATGTTGCGCTCTGTAGCCTAAGCACACAAGTAATGTCTTTTCTGAACGCCTGTCCCAGTTAGCCTAGCCGAGATGCATGTTCCCTGTAGACATGTTCAGGCAGAACTTCATTCAGAAATGTTGCGTCTTACATATCGACAAATATTAACGACCTAAATATGCCCTCAGACGTCCAATTTTAAAGTCGTAAGCATCTTTTGGTAATTTCGGCGAACATATAATCCACCAAAACGTAAGAATATGTACATTAATCCCACGCGCTTCTGTCAACAGTGAGTGACGTTAGCTAACAACAAACAGCGTGAAACAGAAAGATGGTAACGCCAGTGTTACTCAAATGACATGCATTTCGAATTGAAGAGGGACTAAAAGATATTAGAAATTTGATGTAATATCAGAACAAACGTTTTGGTTGCGACACCATCACATGTCTGATTTTTTATTTTATTTTATGATGTTAATAAGGTATTTTTAGCTAGGCACCGATGGGTACATCTGCTCGTCAATGCAAACGTCTCATCAGCCAATCCTGTGGCAGCAAGTCAGTGCATCAAATCATGCAGACATGGTCAAGAGTTTCAGTTGCTGGTGTGGTGAATATTTTGTTGTGATTTTCAAAACCATCAAAAATGTTGCAATCTTAACAAGCAGTGATTGCCCATATTCGCACAGGTGTCTGAGCAGCAACTAGGAGACTGCAATCACAAAGCACAGGTCATCTCAAGCTGGTTCAACCCAAGGCTATGCCACAGTTGGAACAGTGAAGCCAATCAAAGCCTGCATGGATCCATGTAGGGATCCATGTAGGCCCAAAAATGACGTCAAAACCCTGTGACATTCCGCCGCACTGGAGAGATGTAACTGTATTGCTTAAATTAAAAACTCTCTGGAAATCTAAAAAAACTATTTGCATCAGAGACGCCGCGTTAGTGTTTGGCAGGTGAACCTTGTACGTGAGCTCATTAAACTGTGAAGACCTGAGTCAGACAAACACACTGAGCCATGAAACTTTTTGTTGGCGCAGCTATCAGATTTACGTTGTTTCTGCCGCTGTTCTACGTCATCAAACCACGGTTATGTTGTGCGATCATGCGTAGTAGATGCTGGTGCCAACAGGAAGTAGCCGTTGGCATCAGCTTACTATTTTATTGGTCCAAAACTGGCTTCACTGCTCTCAGAGGTGTGGCTTTGTCCAGCAATATGCTGTCTATGGTTCAAAGTGACGAGGAGTTCAGTTCACTCCAATGACCTCCACAGTCACCAGATCTAACAGAGCACTTTTAGGATGTGATGGAACGAGACATTTGCAACATGAATGTACAGCTGACAAATCTGCAGCAACTGTGTGATGCTATCATGTCAACATGGAGCAGAATCTCTAGGGAGTGTTTATGGCATTGAATCCATGCCATGAAGAAGTCAGGCTGTTCTGGGAGCAAAGGCAGGTTTAAATGCTCCGTACTTGTATAGCACCTTTCTAGTCTTTTTCGACCACTCAAAGCACTTTTACACTACTTCATTCATACACTAAGTGCTAACACTAAGAGTCTAAGTGCTCAAACAGAAACTAACATTCACACACTGGTGGAACAGCCACCAGGGGCAATTTGGGGTTCAGTAGGGACACTTGCCCAAGGACACTTTGACACGCAGCCTGGGGGAGCCGGGGATTAAACCATCCTTCTGGTTAACAGCCAACCCGCTCTTTCTCCTGAGCCACAGCTGCCCCAGGATTAGAAAGGTGTACCTAATAAAGTGGCCACTGAGTGTAGCTTCAGTCAACACTCCTCATCCCAATTGCATGTTTAGCCTTGGTTGGAGACCAGTGTTATGTAAGTTTGACTTTTTTGTTTTGAACAGAACAAAACGAGGTGAAGCACGACAGCTCATCCTCCCCTGGAATGACAGACCAAGAGAAGGAAATGGCGACCAGTGCATATAAAGCATTTTCGGTAAATCATCTTTTCTAATGAAGTCCAACAATTTTGGTTGTTCTCAGTCTGCTGGTGTTACAGCGCAGCTTTCCTTTACAACAGTCCGATTTTCCTTACTGGAGGAGGGATCCGTCCTCTTTGGCTCTTCTTGAACCATTTTTGCTTCTGTGAAATGTTTTTTCTGAGGGTCCAGGTATAGATGGTGTCTGGTTAATTGCAAATTCCAAATTTGGTGTAACGGGCCTCTGTTTTCCTCACAGGCTGGGAAGTATGAAGAGTCTCTCAAACACCTTGAAGCCCTGCAAGAGCTTAACAAAGAGGACTACAAGATTGCCATGAATAAAGCTGTTGTAGAGTTTTACACAAGCGGTCAGACTACCACAGGGTCTCTGAAGCAGACTCTAATGGCAATGAAGAACCAGGTAATTATTGAAATGTGGGTGGTATTTTTCTCATGCTTTCAGTTCATGTAGAATTTGTTTTCAGTGAAAGTTCTAGAGCTAACACAGCCCTTTGCTTCTTCATGATGTCTTGGGTTTCATCAAACATCTCATCTTTATCTTTTAGGTGCACACATCAGCAGAGGATGCTGATGGGTTGGACGATGTTGAAAATAGCTTGCTGTACTATAATCAAGCTATCATCCACTATCATATGCGACAGTTCTCTGAATCCATCTCCATAGGAGAGAGGCTCTACCAGTTTCTGGAACCATTTGGTATGTTATTGTGTTTTACTTGGCGTTTTGCAAATGATTAGGGCACGCTAATAATCAAATTTTAACCACAATTTTGACTTTGGCTTCCAAACGATTCCAACAACTGCAACTGGCTAATCACATTATTAGTTTAAGCCTATGGCATTTTGCACTGCAGGAAAAGCCTAGTGGCTAGCAGACTTTTCCTCGACTCATAGCCGAACAATTTATACTAAACCAGATGTGTTAAGCCGAAGCTTTAACTGGACTGTGCTTGTAAAATATCCACGTGTTCGTCTTTATTAGCAGATTTATATGTTTAACTAACTTCATCTCCGATCGAACACCACTGTTGAATTTCAGCATTATGCATAATCATTTAAAAATGAAGAATTCAATTTGAAAAGTTCAATAAAAGCATGATGTTTCCTAAGTCAGTCAATAATCGTGGATTTCTATAATGACCGAAATTATCGTGGATTATTACTTTTGCCCTGAGATGTTCATTGTCGTTTTGCTTGGCATTTAAAATGATTTATAAAGTACAGAAATACAAAACTATTTAGTTATGTGGAAATTGGCTGCTTTTTTGGGCTGTGGCTCACACAACATTGATATTTTAAAGACATTATTTTGGGCCTATGATGTGAAGACAATGAAGGACAGTTGTCATTAGTTTTGACATCTTGCACAATAAATGTAATTAGTAACATAATCAATGGTGATGAAAAGAATCAGTGTTTCAGCTTTTCATACTTCAGGTCTGTTTGGAAATGAATATTTTGATTAATATGAGGCAAATAATGTTACAATGTCATATTTGATTTATAAAATAATAATTAGTTGTAGATGTGAGACTTGGATTACGACTCAAATTTGACCTGAGTTGCAAAATTGCTGACTGTTTGCCTTTGTTCAGACTGCAGGCAAATCAGATTTGTTTCTCAAATCAGATCTTTAAGACAGACTATCCACACTGTTTGCAGGTGATCAGAGCAGATTTGTGTGTCCAGACATCACCAACCTATCTGTGATTTACGTGTACTGTTTACTGTAACCACATAGGTGTCAGTAACTATGTACACTATATTACCTAAAAGTTTTGGGTCGCCTGCCTTTACATGAACACAAAGGTTGATGACATCCCATTTCTAATCCGTTGGGTTAATATGGAGTTGGCTGACCCTTTGCAGCTATATTAGCTTCAACTCCTCTGGGAAGGCTGTCCACAAGGTTTAGGAGTGTGTTCATGGGAATTTTTGACCCTCCTTCTAGAAGCGTATTTGTGAGGTCAGGTTGGATGAGAAGGCCTGGGTCACAGTCTCTGCTCAAATTCATCCGAAAGGTGTTCTGTCAGGTTGTGGTCAGGACTCTGTGCAGGCCAGTCAAATTCTCCACATCAAAGTCGCTCATCCATGTCTTATGGACCTGCTTTGTGCACTGGTGCGCAATCATGTTGGAACAGGAAGGAGCCGTCCCCAAGCTGTTTCCACAAAGTTGGGAGCATGAAATTGTCCAAAATGTCTTGGTATGCTGAAACATTAACCGTTCCTTTCACTGGAACTAAGGGGCCAAGCCCAACCCCTGAAAAACAACCCCACACCATAATGGTCCATCAGATTGCCAGAGAGAGAAGCAGGATTCGTCACTCCCGAGAACACGTCTCCACTGCTCTAGTGTCCAGTAGCGGCGTGTTTTACACCACTGCATCTGACACTTTGCATTTCACTTGGTGATGTAAGGCTTGGATGCTGCTCAGCTATGGAAACCCATTCCATGAAGCTCTCTACGCGCCCTGTTCTTGAGATAACAACTCTGATAGGTTATTGAAACACAGCGTCATGCGACTTTAAAATTTCACCTTGTGTGATGGACTGGACAGGACACCACAGTATTCCAGTTATTCTAACAGTGATATACTGAGATGTGTCTGCCTTGAGTTTGGCATGGAGTCATTGTTGTATTTGTTCTAGAAGAGAAGTTTGCTCAGGCGGTGTGCTTCCTGCTGGTGGATCTGTACCTGCTCACCTTCCAGCCAGAGAAGGCCCTCCATCTGCTGGCTGTGCTGGACAAAGTGTCTGTCCAAGGAAGCAACAAGAACGGCAAAGGAGAGGTACCCTACTGCAATACGTTGTCATAAAAGAAAATTACAGTTTTACACAACCTGCTCTTATTTTCAGTATGCTAGCATTTTACTTTGCTTTACTTTGCTTTGCTGAGATCTGTGGTTGCGGTAAATCACTAATGAAATCTAATAAAACAAATGCTCATTGGCACCTTCTCTGTTTAACCCACTTGTTTAAGAAATTTGCCTCTGGCATATCTGCCTTCATCCTAATTAAATGGAGATGAATGGGATTTAGTGTGGCGGTGGTGATCTCAGCATTAAAACATTTTAAAACAACTCAACAGCTGTGTGTCCCCATTGAAGTGGATAATACACAGACCTCTGTCAACAGTTTTCATTTGAATTACTTTCTGCTACAGAAATTCTTTGTCTGAGTGAATTCTTCAGACCACACTTAAAGTAAAGTGTTATATTCTGTTATCTAACTAAACAAACTAAATATCTGTGCTGTGCCACTTGAACAGCTACAACTGGGAAGAATTGAATTAATAAGTGTAGTTGTGTCTGAGGCCACTAAGTGAAGGTGGTCTCTATCAAGAAGTCAGTCAAACAAGCAAAGTTTGAGTAAGTTTCAGTATATAGGTTACGCTTTTATTGTTGTTACTTTTTATTGAGTACTGTGCTTGATTCCAGAACAACAGTTCAAACAAAGATGGAGCAAACCAGAAGGCAGAGTTCACAGCTATGATCGAAGCAGCCAAATCCAAGATGCACCAGGCAAGAGCTGACAGATTTTACCATCCACTGTTTCTGTTTCATTCTCCATTCTGGTGACTTTGACTGATTTTTGTTTCCTTTACAGTACAAAGTGAGAGCCTACATCCAGATGAAATCTTCCAAGGCCTGTAAAAGGGAGATCAAATCAGTGATGAACACAGCAGGGAATGTGAGTCTCAGCTATTTCATAACATCGTTCAGCAGCTATATGGGATATGTAAATGATTTGTTTTAGAAAACATCATGGTCCTTCCCCACTGAGTGGCAACTTGTCAGCACAGACACCATCTGCCACCGTGCATTCACATGGAACAAACACAAAAAGAACTCTTTTATAGGCCCCAAAACAATAAACACAGGCGCGGCTAAGTGAAGTAATACTACGGCATAGTACGGCATGGTTATACAACAACATCAACATCAACACTCTTAAAAAGCCATTATTTCCAGTACAGAGTGGTTGCGCTCTCTCAGTAGGCCCATTACGATAACTACTTTTGTTGGACAATATAATGTCATAGAAATAATTGCTATTAAATTTTATTTATTTTATGACACTATGAGAATATAATAGCATAATAATGCAAGTACACACTTTGTGTGTGCAGTCGATATTGACTACCACCTATATACAGCGTGCTAGCCTCAAAACCTTAGTCTCCTTATTAGCTAGGCTTCTTACATGCTTGCTAATAATATTTTTTTAAGCTGGGTCTCCAACACTGACAGTGTTGGACAGATTTGTGCAGCTTTGCTCATGTGAGAGAGAGAGAGAGAGAGAGAGACGAGGGAAAAAAATCAAAAATCAGTCTGTGGCGGCCGTGACAAATAAATGAACATATGGGAAACATTGTACTAGAAATACCAACTTCTCACCTGATTTACTACCTCAGTGAACACTTTCCTAATGCGTTTTTGGTCTCGATCGCTTGTTTCAAGTATTCTTTAATACAACATGATGTTCATTTAGTAAATTATGGTCCCATTTAGATGAAAATGGCTCATAAAGCAGAGTATGATTTAGGGCGGGATTATCTGTGATTGACTAGTCACTACCATGGCGACCTGTCAATCAGGCTAGAGCATAGACAGTATATAAGAAGTGGACGTAGTCATCATGACGTCACCCGTTGGTTTGTGGACTGCAGTTTTGAAGCCTTGTGTTTGGCCGATAGGTCGCCGCCATGTTGAGTTTTTGCAACCAGGAAGTGCCCGGAATTGACCATATTTGGACGAGACGGTGGAGCTAATGGCCTGGCCGTGTGCGGAGCTAGCTAGCTTGCTTAGCTAGGTGCAACTGTAAGTCAGGTTAACTGCCATTTTAACAGGCTGATAAGTTTGTCCAGAGAACAACAGTCTGAAAACTAAATGTTCTCACCAGAGAAAGTAAACAGCTGACTCCTAATAAGCTTTTTCAACGGCACTGGTTAAATTTACACAGTGCTGTGGGTACGAGTGGGCTCTAGCCTGATTGACAGGTTGCCATGGTAACGACTTGTCAATCATAGATAATCCCGCCTTAAATCATACTCTGCTTTGTGGTCTATTTTAAAGTAAATGGGACCATAATTTACTAAATGAACATCATTTTGTATTGAAGAAGACGTGAAAATGGCGACTGAGACCATAAACTCATCAGGAAAGTGTTTTCTGGGGTAAAGAAGCAGGGTCATTTTACCATTATTTCAAATTGAGCTTGACTTCTTTTTGAAAACAGAAGAGTCGCCCCCTGCTGGCCGTTCAATAGAATGCAGATTTCAGGGACTTAAGCGTTCGCATCAGGTCGCTGACAGGAAGCTTCTGTCACTGTGAAGTGACAGTGGTCCGTTCTTCCACACGTGCCGGTCTTGCAGGGAAGAAATTTGCATTAAAAATAATAAACGAGCCACACAACTCTATCCAGCAGTAGTATCCATGATGTGTATGTCAGTCAGTAACGTTAAATGACTTGCCCACAGACATAGAGCTTACATTATAGTTCACCGCATGCTGTTGTTGTGATGAGTGTCGTTGTCTGCAGCAGCTGTGCTGCTCTGGGAGCGTCTCGCCCTCTTAGCTTTGCAGCAGGAAAGTAGTGTCAGTTTGCTAATCCGCGACCTAGCTAATATCAGTTAAATTACTTAACTAGTGTTGGATTTCTCCAGAATCGCATTCCTCCACTTTATGATGCAGAGAAATATCCCGAGTTACAGTTGGAAATGCCATGTTTCATTGAATTTACAAAAAATGTTCTATATCGGTATTAGGATATGAAATGACCTATCGATATACATTTTTTCATATTGCACTGCCCTATGACCAATGAAAGCCTGGAGTAGGCGGGACATTAAAAAAAGGGTGACACCTACAGTAAACTTTATTGACAAGGTAATACTTTGCATAAACAAATGAGAGACTAACCACTATGTAGAGCAATTTATTGACTAAAACAACCCACCAAAATGATAGTTTTGTCCAACTGGAATTACTATTATACCATTGGTAAGCTATATAGCAGCCTATAGTATGATCTGAACTCATAATGAATACACCAACATTAGCCCTAATCAAAACTTAACTGCAGTGGTGTAATGTCAGAAAATGGTTTTATTTGTGAAACGGTTGAATTGTTGAATTTTAACTCATAAACTATGTTCAGGCAGACTATCTAAATAAAGTGTAACCTTTTTAAATATATTATTATACAAACATTATACTTTTAATTTAATGTTATAATGTTTATAAATACATTTATTTATACTATACTTACTTCACCAGGTTGTGGATATATTTTGTTCATCAAATGGTCAGAAATAACAAGAAAATGCATAGATTTGGGTCATAAGGTAATTCTTTACCTTTACTGTACGCGTGTACCCATCACGCTTACTGTTGCGAAGTCCGCCCCCAAGGCCCCATCCTGAGGCAGGATAAACGCTGAGTTGTTAATTTGTTTTCTCCAGTCTTAATAGTTGTAGGTTACCTTTAGCTTGTAGTTTAACTTTGTGTATTTGGGTCAGCACTGTTGCTTTCCCGGCTACAAAAACCCCTCCTGACTGCACAGCTTTCCAGCGGACGTAGAAATTGTTGTGCTTATGTACATTGGGCCTACCGGACCATGATGTCCCGCCTTATTGACTGCATTCTTTCCCTTGATGATAATCACATGATAGACAGACCTGCACACACACTGGAGCATCTCTGATCTGCTAGCTCAACACAAGTACGACACAGAAACTTGTACTAAGGTCCACACGTGATGACGGCCAGGACGCTTTCCAGCACGCACACTGAGCTCTTACTACCAGCTCCATTTGGCTGTTTCTGCTGTGCTGAGCATGCTCAGTCTGTCAGTGGTCAGTGTCTCCTTACCTCCCGTGTCACACACTATGTAACTACAAGGCTGTGTCCCCTAGAGTAGTTGTCCTGTGCAGTCCACTGCTGCATTTTGGAAAATGCTGGGAGGGAGGGAGCTTGCAGAATTTGGGTGTGTAGTTACTGTTTAAAGTGCCAATGAAAATGGATGTTTAAGTGTTTTTTAAATGATATGTATTGGGCTGTAGCGTGACCTTTATACCAGTATCTGGCCCAACAATAGACAAAAAGTCATTTTGTAAGTATTCTTAATTTCATTTTAGAGTTTGTCATTTGCTGGAAAACAATTAAAAAATGTTTGCATGAAAAGCTTTCTCAGTTTTTATGCCGCCACCAGAGCATAGTGCTTCTGGAGCCAGGCATCACTTGCTGTACAAAAACACAACTTTATAACAAAAGAATGAGTTTTGGGGGGTTGGTTCATGTGGAAAAGTGCCATCACTGCACACCCCGTCTCCTGTTATCTTTCTGACCTTTGTTTCCTTTCCCCTCCCTCAGTCTGCACCCTCACTCTTCCTCAAAAGTAATTTTGAGTACCTGAGAGGAAACTACCGGAAAGCAGTGAAGCTGTTGAACAGCTCCAACATAGCAGAGCATCCTGGACCCATCAAGACAGGTGAGAACTACTGTACCTCTCATGATTGATGGCATCCTCTATAAGCTTAGTGTCAAAAAGCCATACAGCTAATTTTGGTGTGAGTAACCCTGGTTAGGACTGTTAATGTGTTATTATTGGCTAAATGGTGCTGTGGGCGTCTTCATTGGAGATGTATCTTTAGCAGTCACATTTGATGATTTTTATGTGCCAGATGATGGATTGTGCTCATGTCCTGACTTCTCTCATTCAGGTGAATGTGTTCGATGTATGTTCTGGAACAATCTGGGCTGCATTCACTTTGCAATGGGGAAACATAACCTAGGCATTTTCTACTTCAAGAAGGCTGCAAGAGAAGCGACCACACCTGCACACAGCTGGGAGACAACGGACAATGTGGGTCACAAGCACTGTCTCCTGAATCTGCTGACACTCATCTACATATAAAGGCCTTTTCACACAGGAAGCGGTTTATGAGCCTCGTAATTCATTAACTTTACTCAAAGTTTTACTTTAAGCTAGGCTAAGAGGGAATACAGTGGCGCACAGAAACCGTTGCCGTGGTTACTACCTATTGACCGCCTTCTGGTTACGCTTCTGTCACAGCGTCTGTTCACATGAGGAGCACATAGGCGAGTGTCAGCTTCCGTGTGAAAAGGCCATAATTCATCTTATCAAGCACTCACCTCCTGTAGGCTTGAAAGGTGGATGTAAAAATGTAGCTAGGGGTGTATTGACAAAAAATTATATCTGGATATTTTCTGCAATTTTGTCCAACTATAATTAGGCGATATTTTACATACTACTGGATCACCTCTCAACTCAAGAGAAAAAAATAGATATGGACACAAACTGCAAGTGTTGGGCACTTGCGATCCGTATAGAGCACCTGCTGCAGTAGCCTATTTCTGCAGTTAAAACCGCCAGGTCCCTGCCGCCGCTCGACTGCGGTAATGTTTACGTTTACCATGTAGGGAATTCCTCACTTAACACAGCTCAGGGTTGCCTCCTCATTGATTAGTGCATCCGAAAGCACAACAACCATGCAGCATTTTGGTAACGCAAAATTAATAAACTCAAAGTAACAGTATTTCACTTACTTTCTGGTTGGTGGGCAGCGGAAAATAACGTTTTTTTTTGGTCCTCCAAGGGAGCGTTTTCCTTGGGATGTGACGTCACATGAAAGCTCTGAATATATTATTAACATCTGTTGTTACTTTTCAAATATGTTGGAATCATTCAAACATGTGCACAGCCATGCTATCTTATTGTGTACTTATTGAACTAAACCAATTAGAAAAATACATTGGATTGTAACATGTGGGTCACCAAATAGTAACAAGTCCCTCTCTTCTGTTACTTTTACTTTTTATTAAGCAGCTAAGAAGTTCACAGGTATCCCCATGTGTGCTCTACTAGCCAACAAGCGCTATGAGCTGCTGTATAACTGCGGGATTCAGCTGCTGCACATTGGCAGGCCACTGGCAGCATTTGAGTGTCTGATGGAGGCGGTGCAGGTTTACCACTCTAACCCTCGACTGTGGCTGCGACTTGCGGAGTGCTGCATCTCAGCTAACAAGGGGGTATGACTTAACTGATGTAGTTCCTGATTTCAGTTTAGCTTGTCATTTTGCATATATATGATTTTTTTTTTTTTAAATGTGGGGTAAGTTCTGGAACAATGAAGATATGTTATGTTAAGTTATTTCATGGTCTCTGTGTTTATGTTTACAGGGGTCAGAGCAGGAGAGCAAAGGTTTACCTTGTAAAAAAGGTATAGTTCAGTCTACTGTTGGGCAGGGCTACCATCGCAAGATTGTGCTGGCATCCCAGTCTACCCAGAATACTATCTACAGGTCAGTATCAACTCCAATAAGGCCATCCTCCAGCCCTGAACAGAACAAGCTGAAACTACTGATGTAGACATTAACCTTTACTGTCCAGTAGAGGGCAGCAATGCTTCATGTTAGTTCTTGACACTAGGAGCGTTTGACTTCATGCGGCGCTGCGCAGCGCTGACTTAATGTGATGCATGCTGGACTTAAAATAAGGCATGCTGGTTAGAAATCGTGTCCGACTTTAGCCGGCGCTGCAAAACATCACCATGTCACATGACATTAAAACCTCGCGGGAGCAAGGCAGGCGCCGAGTCCGACGGCTGAAGTTGCTTTTCTCAGGCTGCACAAAGTTGGAACCACACTTTTGCCTGGTCTTGGGGCATTTTTCTTTGCAATTGCCGCGAGATC
This sequence comes from Lepomis macrochirus, assembly GCA_024633595.2. Lineage (NCBI taxonomy): Eukaryota > Metazoa > Chordata > Actinopteri > Centrarchiformes > Centrarchidae > Lepomis > Lepomis macrochirus. Next base: position 34,981,594 of record JALXJV020000015.1, read on the forward strand.
AGTCATTGATCTCAGCTCACAGTAAGTTCACACAGGTAGAATGTGTCCCACTTTACGGCGCTGTTTCTATAGCCCGCCCCTGCAGCTGATGTTAGACTATGAAGTCAGCGAAAGTCAGTTGCCGTCATCTCGAATGCACCTACTGTTAGCTAGTGTAAAAGAGGCTGTTAATCTTTAACATTTGCTTTCTTGCCACAAGTAAGAAGATATATTCATGTCTGTCTGTACATATCTCATGACTGTGCATTAACTATGATAGAGCTGGGTGTCACTTAGCATAGCCTAGTGTAGCATAAAGACTTTGGGCAGAGGGAAACGGCTAGCAAAGTACTGTACTGAATGTGTGTCTGTGCTTTGTACAGTGAGGGCCAGTCAGCAGCTATCCCAGTAGCCAGTATGGAGTTTGCAGCAATCTGCCTGAGGAACGGCTCTGCTGTTGCTGCCTGAACACCAGCAGCAGGACACCAAGGCAGAGAACGGCTCCAAGAGCTCCAGTCAGTCAGGAAGCACCGAGAGCTGCAGTGAAAACAGTGATGCCTGCAGGTCACACACACAAAATCACACCCAAACAAACAACACACTATCAGAGCACCTTAGACCTCAACACATGTTCAACATATGGTGATGTCTAGGGTTAAGTATAGAGAGCCAGCTTCTGATTTTGTACGCTCTGGAACATTGTTGAGAAACATGTCTCGCCCTTCTACATATCAGTTCCTGAAAGGGAAGTCTGGAGGAATCATGTCACCTCCCTCCTTTGCTACTTATACATATAGCAACACATGCTTCACTGGAGAAAGTGCTTAAAACAAATTGACCTTAATGTATTGGCAGATTCACAGATGCTGTGGGAGTGAATGTTTTCTGCATTAGTGTTTAATTCATCACAGTATGTAACTATACCTGTGTGTCATCATATAGACCAGTAGAAATATCAGGTTTCTGCTGTCTACTGGTGCTCAACTGTAAATGGGTCTCCATAGACTGAAATATAGTATTCAATATAACCTATAATAATTCATCATATCAGTACTGTACATCATATAGCTCATAATGCGCTCTTTTCACAGTTGATCAGTGTTTATGATCTGATGATCATTCTGATGTTTGTTCATGCTGCTGTGTGTTTTACAGTGGGAAAGGTCAGGAGGCTGATAAGTTCTTGTCTGCAGCTCCATCGTCTCCTCTCAGAAAACAAGAGGTAGAAAACCTCAGGTAATGAGACTTCCCTTCAGATTTTCTCTTCTCCCCTCAGTTCCGCTATTCAGCAACATTAAAGAGGTCATATTATGCTCATTTTCAGGTTCTTACTTTTATTTTGAGGTTGTACCAGAACAGGTTTACATGGTTTCATTTAAAAAAAACACCAAATTCTTTGTCATACTGCACATTGCTGCAGCTCCTCTTTTCACCCTGTGTTGAAGGCTTTTTTGTAGCTGTGGAGTGATACATCTTGCCTCTAAATGATCTTTGTTTGGAGCACATGCACAATTCCTTGTTAAGGAATACTAGCCAATCAGAAGCAGAGTAGGGCGGGTCAGTGAGAAGCCGGTATGTCCACTGACTGGTTGGTTTTGAATGTTCTACCTCAGATTTGTGAAGGGATCCAACACAGATAGATATCAACAGATATCTAACAAAGGAAAACTTTTTATCGTGATAATATTTTTGGCCATGTCGTCCAGCCCTACTGGTGGCTAATGGGACTGGACGATATGGCATTATGACGTGTGTTTTCACCAGAAAAGGGAAGAAAAGGCTGGACTACAAACCAGCTGTTTTCAGGTAGTTGAGAGCTCCCACAAGTTTTCTGTGGGAGAACAAAAGGGAACTCCTTTTGAGGTGGACTTTTTCACTTTGCAAAGATACTACATGCACAACAAAGGTATATAACTCAATAAAGGAGAGCGGAAAGCCAAAAAGCATAATACCACCTCTTTTAAATAACCTGTTTAACCCAGAGTGCTGTACACTAATCACTGATATCAACTGTTTGATGTGTAGGTGCTCCATTCTGGCCTGTAGTGCCTATGTGGCGTTAGGACTGGGAGACAACCTGATGGCTCTAAACCATGCTGAGAAACTACTCCATCAAACCAAGGTGTCTGGATCCCTCAAGTAAGTGTTGGGTCTATTTCTCAAAGCCAGCTGTTGGTTCACTCATCAGTCTTTCTACTGCAGCCACAGATGCCCACACTGAGAGCAGTGTTTGTCTCCTGCTGTGTGTTCAGGTTCCTGGGTCACCTCTACGCTGCTGAAGCCCTCATCTCATTAGACAGGATCTCTGATGCTATTGCTCACCTCAACCCAGAGAATGTCAGCGATGTGTCAATGGGAGTTCTGACCAGCTGAACAAGACCAAGGTCTGTGGGTTTTACACATTACTCTACACAACATATGATTCAGTCTTGTTTCCTTAATCCTTGCTTTGTTTTTTTCTCAACAGGGTCTGATAAAGGAGGCGAGCCTGTCGAGTCATGTGAGTCCACCTTGTTTAAACCTTTATGCATGATTTGTATCTTATTAATGTAATCACACCTATATCTTGGTGTTATTTTTGACACCTCATTCACCTTCAATAAGTAAATCAGACCAGATTCTTCCAGTTAAGACTTCTAGTTAAAATAAAGGCCTATCTTCCTCCCAAAGACCTTGAAAAAGTCATACATGTTTTTATTACTGCTCAGCTGGATTATTGTACTTCATTATACATGGGTCTACATCAGAAATCTTTAAATCGCCTCCAGTTAGTCCAAAACGCAGCTGCTCACCTTTACCAAAACAGCATGAACACATAACGCCTGTCTTGGCCTCCCTCCTCTGGCTACCTGTCTGTTATTGGATAGATTTTATTGCTTGTTTTAAGGCCCTAAATGGTCTGGCACCACCTCATCTGGCTGATCTCTTACACCACCATTCTCCAGTTTGAACACTGAGGTCAACAAATCAGCTGCTCTTGGATGTCCCGAGATCAAAGCTAAAAATAAGAGCCTTTGCAGTCTGATGGAACAGGCTCCCCATGCATATTAAAGCTGCACAGACCCCACAAATGGTTAAATCGCTGCTTAAGATGCACCATTTTGCAGTAGCTATTAACCTGGTTTCTGATGTTTTAATGTGTTGTTTTGTTTCCCTGTGATTCACTTTGGCTGTGGAAATTTTTTACTTGTTAGTTATGTATTTGACATTGATCCTGTTCAGCACTTTGGTCAACTGTTGTTTTAACAGGAATTTTAAAATGATGTAATGCATCAGTCAAAATAATTATAATAATAAGCTACATATTAAGACAAAAGAATAAGTTAAAGTATCAAAAATTTTACTATAAAAGCTCCCTGTCCTGGGTGTGTGTGTGTGTGTGTGTGTGTGTGTGTGTGTGTGTGTGTGTGTGTGTAGCAGGGAAGCAGACTCCCCAGTGTTACCCCAGCAGCGTGACATCAGCTCGGGCCATGATGCTCTTCAACCTGGGTAGTGCCTACTGCTTGAGGAGGAATACGACAAGGCCCGCAAGTGCCTGCATCAGGTAAACATTAGGGTTGGACCGATACAGTGCCATCGTACATCCACTGTTAATGTCTTCAATCTATGTGTGAAACACATGGCTTTTAAAAGAGAAGACATTACAAAGAACATTTTAATCAGATGAGTGTAAAGTCACATACATACATACAGACATACATACATACAGTGCATCCAGAGAGTGTTCACAGCGCTTTTTTCCCCACATTTTGCTACATTACAGCTTTATCCCAAAATGGAAGAAATTCGTTATTTTCTAAACAATACCCCATAATCTGTCTGCCTACGGCTGTTAACAGAATCCAGTCTGCAGTTCATACACGTTAACCACAGAACTGCAGAATAACATAAGGCTCACTCTCTCGCTCGTCCACATGCTCCTCTCTCTCTGTGCTGTGAGTCTGCATTATTTATTTGTATTTTATAGGGCTGTCCCTGACTAAGGATTTACATAGTCGAATCAGAATTGTCAAGTCTTGCCTGTAGTCAACCGATAGTCCAATCATTTGATTTTGTGTGGCGGCTGGAGGGTGTTACAAAGGGTAGCTCTGCTTTAATCTTAAGAAGCTGCAGAGCTGCAGTCTCTATTCATTACTCGCTGTATCTTACACTGTACATGTCCAGCTTAAGGCTGAGGCTTATTGTGACCCCTTTCTCTCTGCTTGCCTGCCATAAAACTGTCTTGTGCAGCACCCTGTCATGCATGCTGTTCTCGGCCGCACAGCATGCACATTGCGGTTCCTCGTGGGTCTATTCCAAGTAAATGTTTAAAAATGATATAATATTCTTTGTGTGGTTAATTAGTGTTGATTAGTGATCCGTCCCGCGAAGTGCCAACAACTCTGCACAACACCGGCAAAGGTGATGGTCTCTCTTCCTCGCTTGTCATGCATGCATGCGCTGAAGTGCCGCAGACACCCCTAACTTAAGGGTCAGGGTTAAAATTTTAGATTTATTCACGCTCTTTAAAAATATTTTTGAAAGTTTCTTTCTTTTCATATTTTTTATTTACAGCGTTATGACCTGAAATTGGTATCATAACAGGCTGCATATTAACTTATCTATGTAAAGGAGACGTTGAGCTTCCCAATCTAGCCAAATGGTATCATCTGTGAGATTGACAGTCGAATCAGGTTCTGCCCATCGAAGCATCGAATCTTTGACTATCCGGGGTCAGCCCTGGTATTTTATTATGTTTTTTTATAATGTGTCATTCATCCAACATTATAACAGCAATGGAAATTAATTGATCCTTAGTTGCATTGCAGTGTACTTGTACGACTCTGAATCGAGTCATACATGTCAGTAAGTGATTATCTGAATATTAATTGATAAAGTAATGTTGATGGAACGAAAAAGGCGGAACATGGAAATGCAGAAGTGCAGCACTGGACTATGTGTGGTGTGCACTAGGGCTGCACATAAGATTATTTTTCAAATGGATTAATCTAATGATTATTTTTTGATTAGTCGATTAATCTACGACTGATTTTGTGTAATCTAAAGAAAAACCGTTGCCTATTTAACACACCAATTTATTCAAAATAAATATCAAAACATGTCTCACCAATAAATCAATATTTTATTCAATCATATGTCACTGATGTGTTATTACAACAACAACAACAACAACAACAACAACAACAACAACAACAACAACAACAACAACAACAACAACAACAACAACAACAACAACAACAACAACAACAACAACAACAACAACAACAACAACAACAACAACAACAACAACAACAACAACAACAACAACAACAACAACAACAACAACAACAACAACAACAACAACAACAACAACAACAACAACAACAACAACAACAACAACAACAACAACAACAACAGACATTAATTAAGTTTCTTTTCTTCAAACTTTATATGTTTCTGGTGTGATTTATTTCAATATTGAGCAATGCAGTATGATGTTCAAATGTATTTCTGCAAAGGCAAAGAGAACTGAGACGATTCACAGACTTTGCAGTCACAGCTTGTCTGTACTGTGAGATTCAGCCGTTAAATAAACAAAATATGAAACGGCTGAACATTAGGTGACACACAGTGTACGTTACATTCCCATTTTACACATATACTTACACTTAAAGATGAAGGCGATGAAGAATTACTGATAATGCCGTGCTTGTGTGGTGGCAGAAAGTAAACAGGATTTGCGGTGCTGCTGTCATTGCCCCGGGATACTGTCGCTTCATGTGTTCATGCTGCTTCACATATTCGTGGCCAGCAGTTGTGCAGCAGTGAAGCCATTTCCAGTTCACAAAGCTCTCGGAGCCGCACATTGTTGAGTGTTTGTCTAAAATACTCTTTAGACGGTGGAAGGCGCGGCGTTGTAGCTGGAGCTTCTCCAGGGGAATCCCACTAACACCAGATGCAGCGACGCTTTGATGCACATAATGCGAGTCAACAAATTTACGTAATCAATTACGTTGACAAATCGCCCCAGCCCTAGTGTGCACACAACAGAGATGTGTTCTCCCTGTTCGGCACAGACAGGAAGTTGTTGATTGAATGACTGCTGCTAGCAAACTTTCACATGATCAATAAAATGAATGCTCAACTAACGTTAATGATTTTCACTCACACACTGCAGCACAGCTGTAGCTACCGGTCCTATCATTTGTCTGTAGTTCATCACCTCTAAACATTCTCTAACGTCGCTTATAGCAGCTCATGCTGCCCATTGCTACATTAGTCACAAAGCCAATGCCGTGTTTATCAGTGGAGGAGCTCGAACGTCGCAATGAACAGTTAAACTATAGTTTCTGACTTATTATAAATTCATCTGCGAGCCGCTGGTGTTTGCAGTTACAGTCGGTGTGTCGGAAATGATTTATTCAGACTGGACATGTAAATAAATGTGAGCTGAACAAGAATCTAACACGGCTTCCTGCCAGACAATGTTGCTTGTTGTAAATGAAAGTTGCACCTTCCAGCAGCAAATATTTATTAATGTGCATTTGTTTACATGTTCATTTTTGAGACTCTAATCTATTTTATGAACATAATCCTTTTAAGAGAAGGTTTTATAGACCACATAACTATCAGCTTTCAATATCGGCCTGTTCTGATTGTAGTTTATAAAGGAAAGGGGTCTACTATCCAAATCTTCTCAAAATGGAAATATCAGCTCGTAAATCTGCTCTTTTTTCACTTTAATATTGGTATTGGAATCAGCCCAAAGAAACCCATATCTGTCAGGCTCTATTAACAATCTCTCTTGTTCAAAACATCGTACAGTGAAATTATAACTTACCCAGTTGTGATTTGTGTTGTCAGGCTGCATCGATGGTGAACACCAAGGAAATTCCACCTGAAGCCATCCTGCTGGGAGTCTACTTAGAGCTGCAGAATGGTGAGACCTCCATCACACACACACTAACACACACTTTCTGTACTTCTTTCAGCAATTTTAAGTTTTAACTTAACTTAAGGAGGATTCTTCCCATCTCAGTTCCCCTCATGGTGTCAGACCAGCTGTCTGTCGTGCTGAAAGTGTAGTTGAATGTTGCTGCTTTTAGAGCATGGTTACCTGCAGGCATACGTTCAGGATTCAGGTCCTGTTGCAGTTTAGCTGATGTGAATTCCTGGATATTAAATGTTTATCTGCTGTTTTGGTTTTTGTTGAAAATTGTTGGGCTTCTGTAAATAACTTCAGAGTATGGTCTAGACCTGCTCTTTATGAAAAGCGCTGTAAGATAACTGTTGTTGTGATTTGGCTCTATATAAATAAAATTGAATTGAAAATTGAATTGTTTTCTGTATTGTGCCAGTATGTTACGTGACATGGTAAATCTCTTTTTGAGACTGAGAACATCGAATACTGATAAACAGAATCAGAGTAGGGAGGGTCAGCGAAAAGCCGGTAAACACAGCTTCTGTTCAGCTGTATATGTTCCCCTTACCAGCTTAGCAACATGGACTGGAGCAAGAGTTCCAGAGTGGTGAGTTATTGATCTGTAACAAAAGTATCTTTCATCCATAAAGTTTTAACCGAGCTCTGTCTCTACATCACAGTAACAACTTAATGTCCACTGACTGCCTGGAGGGTAGCTAGTGTTTGGAAGGGAGAGGAGAGGTGTGTGCTGCAGCTCAGTGGGTTTTTGGAGTGTTTTTGAGGGCCTGACTTGCCGCTTGGCGAGCATTATGACGCGCATTTTGCTGTGACATCACAGAGATGAAAGAGAAACGGTTAATCGGTTTTGGAGATCAAGGAAGTAAAGTATCATTCTGGTTAGTATCCTCCAGAATCGTAATGACAAGCACTCCCATCTTTGTCTGGTCGTACTTGAATTAACGCCTGATCTGAATGATGTGGTCTGTTACCTGATGCTCCTTTGTTGAGAATGTGAGTGAGGGGTAAAAATTGAGAGATAATCCCTGTGCCTGTTGTGTGTCTTCAGGAAACACCCAGCTTGCCCTGCAGATCATCAAACGGAACCAGCTGCTGCCCACAGCGGTGCAGAGGGTCTCCCCAGACTCCCGTAAGAAAACCGTCCAGCCCTTCCAATCTGTCCAGCCCATCCAGCTGCCCTCATCCTTCACGCAAGTTCAACGCAAATGAGCCTCGACATCCACCTGTATCCCCCCCAACTCCACGCACCCGAGGAGCATTGATATTTATAAAGCTGCTTCCCCTCAGCATCAGGAGCCAAATGAAATGCAGGTGTGGCTGCTGACTGACGTGGAGAGAAGAACTTCAGCTGCAGCAGTGTCCATGGACTGAGAACAGCTGACTTTTTATTTCCATTTGACTGTGGAATCTGTGTGTTGTCTCAACAATGAAAATAAATTTTATTTACTGTATGACATGTGTGACTCTTAAATACCCATATTTTTTGGGTCACAGTTTGACAATGATCAACAGAACAAAGAATTGATCTAAATGATGGAAGTACTGAGCCTCTTTTATAATAACACCTTTATTTAGCTGGATAGCACCTTCAAAACAAAGTTACAAAGTGCGTTACAGTATAAAGACAAAAATCAATTAAAAAAATAAATTAAATTCAAAACATAAAATATAAAACAAAGGTTTAAGAAGAGATTTAAAAGAGCAAACAGAGTTTGCCTGCCTCAGCTGAAGGTGAACTTGAGATGAACCAACTAGTTGTTGAACTACTACAACTACTAGTTGAACTGTTAGTAGGGCCCTGAAGGGACCTGAAGCAGGGGAGTTATCAGATCACAGGTAGAGGCAGGAGCCTGACCGTTCACGGCAGTAAAAATGAGTAACATTAAATCGATTCTAAAACTAACTGGTAAGCAGCGCTGGGCAGCAGGGATTGGTGTGACGCGTTCACTTATTTTTTTCTTTTCTGTAAGCATTGTCTCTAAGTTGCAGTCTTTGGATTTGGAGGTAAAAGCTCTGATGACCTTTTTATAGATGAAAAAGACGACCTGATCTTGGTTAAATGTCTCAGTTGGACAAACCGCAAACAACTACAAGTCAGGAAAGATATATGATAGCATGATTATGTAATTTTGTCACATTAGCAGGTGGGAATGTGAATATTCAGGAAGCATGATCAGCACAGGGCCGTGTTCTTCAGATGTGGTGTAACAAATCCACACAAAAATCTGGTTAGAATGATCCTGATGCGGTTTGTTACTCTTTGTTGAAATGATCTTTATTACCCCTCCTCCACCAAACTGTCAGCACGTTGGGTGATTTTTATGTAGCTGTGGCTTGTGGGTAAATCACATAAGTTATTCAATAAAATGTGAACAATGCCAAAATATTTGAAAGCATTAGAAAGTATAATGTACAACATTTTCTATCTTTTGAGGATGACCACTTCATTCACTTATTTTCATTAAAATGACCATAATTTTAATCAACAGCAAATGCCTTAGAATTTTATTCGGAAAGACAAGCAGCAGCAGATTAGAAAAGGTAACATGGTTAAACCAGTAGAAGTGGCATGGGCGTGATTGATTTTAAAGTAATGAATAGATTTATTAAAGGAATCGGTTGCAAATGTTTAGAAAAAAGAAACACTGTTTAAGTTATCACATTATCATATGAAGGTATTGCTGGATGGGAAAATGGTGTATAAGCATAATTCTCCCCCCTAAGGCTACAATATGGAGTAGAAAGAAAACATTATTCAGGATAGATTGGATGTGCGGGCTAGAGTACATTTAATGGGAGAATATGGTAATGTATTCAGTCATGATGATTTTAAAACAAAATTTGGATTGTTCAATTAGACGATATTCTTTAGTAGTCAATGCTATTCCTAAGGCTTTGACAAACCAGATAAAAGGAATATTACAATACTCTGCTGTGATTCCTACATCTGCTAATCTCTGTTTAAGTACAATTTCTTATATGGTGAATGTGATAACAGAATTTTGAGGTCATTAATGACGGATGTTTTCCTCTGACTGTGAAAAGAAAGGTTCTGTCTGAAAGATTTTCAAGAGTGGACACTCAAGGTTTGACCTGGATATCTATCGTTTCCATTGTTTCCACAAATAAAAGATGTTCATTTCAAAACAATTAATGATATTTCTCCATGTAATGAATTCTTAACATTAAGATTTAATTTACATTGTAATGTATGTACATTTTTCAGACTGATATTGAATCTCAGGAACCTCTTTTTTACAGCTGTTATGATATGATGATAGGATGGATAGGTACAAAGACTGTAATACTGTGTTTGTTTACCATAATGTGAAGTTTGGCTGTTTTATGGACTTCTTGTGTAATAATATCGTCATTTTAGCAAAATTTTATGTGTAGTTTTTAAGTGTAGTTTTTTTAAAGCTGCCGCAAGTTTTAATGCATTTATTAATAATTTGAAGTTTTTTGAGTTATTGAAAATGCTGGAAAATAATTGAGATTCTCTGACTTACTTTCATTGTATTTTGATTAAATCCCCAAAATGTATTATATTTTTTATGTATTTATTATTTATTTTTACTTATTGTTGATAAATTGTTTGCTATTTGGATCTACTTTAATTTTAGGTATATGTAACATTACAAAGATGCCTGTTTGTTTATTGAAGAAGTCAATAAAGTGAAGGAAAAAAAAACATTTCCTTCCGTCAGCTTGCAGACATAAAGTATGGATACCAGAAAAGCTGCGCTGTCATTGACAGACTGAAGCGAACAAGTGGTAAATACAACAGTAATACCTAACATACAGATGCAGTGCCCTAATCTGGTGATAGAGGCTATTCGGACAGTTTTAACGTTATATCGCCCAAATGAATACCCGCAGAACTTTTATTCAGCTATCAGACCAAAAAGTCCGAATCCTGATATCATCGATCGGCACAGGGAGCACGCAGTGTGTTAGCTTAAACAGAACTAACGTTAGCGGTGATGATTTTTCTAACTTCCAGATAAACTGCAGCCACACAAAAATGACAGACTACGCCGAGGAGCAAAGGAATGAGCTTGAAGCGATAGAGTCCATCTACCCAGACTCGTTTACAGGTTTGAATTTCATCAGTTTAGACAGAGACGTGACAGACGGCTAGCTCGCAGGCTCGCAAAAACGGCAGTTGGCTGAGCAGTGTTTATGCTACCTATGAGGACAAATCCAACAAAACCAGCTAACGTTAACTATTTCTTTTGGCGCCCAGTGATGTAGATGTATTGTTGTTGTAACGTTAACGTAGTCGAGCTGAATGTAAGACACGCAGCTGTCACAATGGGCCCCTCACTGGATCTTCTGGACAGAAAAGTAGTCACCGTTAGGCCAAACTCTGTTCAGATTCGGTGTAATTTTTCCCACATTGAAGAAGACGATTTAAAATGGAAGTGTACATACCGTAAACCAACGTTTTTGGCTATGCAGGGGGCTTTCACGTTATGTACATGATTAACCATTAAACTTAAATTCTTGACGATGTCTGACGTAACCTGGGCAGCTTGCTCTGAGCCATCCGATGTGTTTACTAGTAAATGCAGGTAAACCTGTTTATAGAAATACGTTGTTACTAATCCATGTGTGTTTTTAGTGCTTTCAGATGACCCCACCAGCTTCACCATCACTGTAACATCAGATGCAGGGGAAAATGGTGAAAGTGAGTATTATAACGTCCACTGGCCCCTGATAACCAGATAGCTTTAATAGTAGGTACTGGCCTGACAGTCTGTATTACATTTCTAAGTCCAGGTTCACAAGTCTCCTAGTGGGGCACTGAAAACATAATGAGTTACTTTAAAACGGCAGTTCGCTGTTGATCTGTAATGAGGTGACCGGAGAAGGGGGGGGGGAAGAAAACAAAGGCATAAAGAAAAGAAACTCCTTTTAGTTGCCCTCTGATGTCCACCTAAAGAGAAACATATTTATTTTCAGAAAATGCTAAAAAGCATTACAAAGTCTCGCAAAACTCTATGTAACTGTACTATACTGCTACTCTTAGTGATCCTAAAAAAAAGCCCCAAAAAGTTCCCCCCTGAGCTCCAGCAACTTAAAGAACTGATTGGCAGAAGGACCTCACCCCATTCCCAAACAGTCATTGGCCGCCAGAATTTAACCATCAGACTGAATGGTTCTTACTTTCTCACCTTATATCCTTCCTCTTTTTTATAGGTAGCGTTCACTTCCTGCCAGTAGTTGCAAGATTCGCAAATATTAAATCAAATAATAAAACATATGTTGATTCAACAAACTATGATTGTGTAATCTTTTCTAATTTACAATACATAAAGACCAGGGGTTTCATTTATAAACGGTGCATACGTACAAAGCAGGGCTGGAAACGTGCGTACGCAACTTCCCAAGCAAAGGTTGTGATCTATAAAAAACAAACTTGATTAGATGAAACTGTTTGAAATGAATAGGCCTGCTACTGTGTAAAATCAATTGAAATATTCCCTGTGAGTAGTATAGGCGTAAAGCCTTTTTGAAGAAACAAACACCCGTTTGATTGATTTCCCCTGAAGTGTACAAAAAAAACATAATTTAAGATCACTTGCAGCCACAAAAAGTTCCAGATTTAGGATAATAAATACATCAGATATCTGTTTCTGCAAAAGAACGCTTTAATATGTTGAACACTTTAATCAGGAGTCATATTAATTGTTATCACATGTTCACCTGCCAAACGCTGTGGGCCAGCATGTGGTGGTGATGCGCTGCTTGTAAAAACACATTATGGAAAATATGACACTATTTTCTTGTTATTTACAACAAGTCAGATTTCTTTTAACTCATCAGCAGCCTCGTTCAGTCAGTGGACTGTTTATGTAAATAAATGTGGAAACACAAGTGGAATGCGTTGGGTTTAATCTCTTTTCAAACGTGGGAATCCAAGTTAGTACCTGGGTCAGCCTGACTTGTGTGACGTCACTACTCAGGTGGAATTCCCCTTCCTGCAGATCGGTTATATTTCCTCCGGTGCACAAGCGTTGTGTGAGAGTGTGTTTTTTTACCCACCAAACCGCTTCAGCTTCACCAAAAGGATCATCTGTCACACTGAGTTAAATTTCGTTTTGTAGTTTTTCTGTCAGAATTTGCCTCCTTTTCTTCCTGCAGTCAGGACGTATTAATGTTAATTAGTTTCTCTGACCATTTATAGGCAACTATGGGTGTTTGAAGGGTCGGACATGGAGCTCCCTCATGTGCCACATTTCAAGTTGATTGTGATTTATAACAGCAACATTGCTTACAAGTGTGCGTACGCACAGTTTTATAAGTCTGAATCATTTTTGGCGTACGCCATTTTGGCGTTCGGACACTTTTAGTGAGGATTCTATGTACAGTTTTATAAATGAGACCCCAGATGGAGTTGGTCCCAATTTAAAAACAAGACAATATTAGAATTTCTCCTCTTATTCATTTTAAATGATTCACACAAATGAAAATCACACAGAAAATGCAGCAAAGACATCAAACATGGGTTGTCACCATCTTTTACAAAGAAAAACCTTCCTTCGAGAACCAGAACCAGTGGCTTCCAGTGTCCTTTCCTTCACATTTATCTCATTCTCACAACAGTATCGTTGATGTGGTTGCAGAATGTCATCCATTTCACACAAGTCAGTTAAACATTGTTATAAAATCTCAGCTGATTCATATTGACATTTGTCAGTGAAGGAGATTTGGGCCATGATCATAAAGTCAGCAGTGAGTGAGATAACATGACAGAGTTAATTTGTGTGGATAAGATTTAAAGTTTTAATATGTCAGATTGTGTTTTTTTTCCCTGCAGCTGTGGAAGCAACATTAAAGTTCACATATGTAGAGAAATACCCAGATGAGCCACCGCTGTGGGAGATCTACTCCCAGGAGAACCTGGAGGACAGTGACGTGGAGGACGTCCTCACCTTACTTCAGCAACAGGTCTGTCCGTCTGAACAGAATATGTGCCTGTGTGTGAAACATAGATTGCATAAACAAACTGTCTCTCTGGGATTTGTCCAGTATATTATTTTGGGTGCAGATATTCTTGGATTATAACCAACGTTCAGAGCCACAAAGACATGCTGTAAATCATGTTTCTCCTTTGACAAAGCAAAGGGGAGAAATTAATCTTTTTTTATTATATGGTTTCATGACAGTGCGTCCCTTGTTTTACATTCTTTTATCAGTTTCGACGCAGCCAATCAGATCTTTTCTTTTTAAACCATACTTGCATAAAGCATTGAGCTGGCGGTCGCCGCATGCTTTGAACAACAGTCCACATTAGCTTTCCTGCTAAAATCTCCTCCTTATCTAACTCACAAACATGCTCAGGCCTTGTCCTGCATCTCAGTGTAATGAGCCCCCAAAGAAATATTAATCGGGGATAGTGCACTGCCAACAGCAGTTTGCAGTCTATATAGCTTATTAGCTACTTGGCTGCTACGCATAAACTGAAAATGTGACTGTGGTACGTTTAAATAACGGTGTGGTCATCTCCACTAACAACACGCTGCCTGCTGCCCACGGCTTATAAGTTTGGTTGCTTTGTCTCTCGTTCCTCTCCTGGGCCTTACTGTGATAAACTAAGTGTTTCTTTGTCAAGGGCCCTCAGTAGTGTCCTTGGTGGGACAGTAGGAAACCTTCTAAAGTCAGTAAATGCTGTAGGCTATATTTTCTAATCTTTCCACATTTTGGCATTTTTAAAGTTTTCCTGACTTTTGTGCAGAGAAGATGACTTCCAGAGATTTTTACTGTAACCAACTACCTAATAACACTGGCAAAATATTTCTACATCAGTTTACATGCAGACCAGGTTTGACTGTGCGATAGTATGTATTCATTTCATTAACTACAGGCAAATCTACTTAGTTACCTTTAGTTTATGGATCGCCATTTACAAAGTGTGCAAAGAGCTGCCTTTTGTTGTGTGATGTCATTCAGCTGCTCCTCATGAAGACAAGGTCCATAATTTTTCTCCGAGTTAATAAGTAAGAACTTCAACATCATGTGGCGTTCACGGTCCTTTTTCTAGCTGGAGATCAGAAATGTCCAAATTCCGAGTTGCCTGGAACGCAGCATCAGCACACCAGCTGCTGTCAGTCAAACACAGACACACCCATCCAGCTGTGGAGAAGAAAGGAACATTTTGATATTTCATTTTTATTATAAACACAATTAACAATACGTTTAAATAAACACAGTGACTTTCTTTTTGACTGTAAAATGTAAACACTCCATGTGATTTCCTTCGGACCATTTTTAGATCTAAAAGATATATAATTAACTCCTATGGTTACACTGCAGGCAGAAGAGAACCTAGGCATGGTGATGATTTTCACCCTGGTAACAGCTGTTCAGGAGGCACTCAACCAAATAGTGGATGTGATGAAAAACAGACGGGAAGAGGAGAAACAACGGAAAGAGAGAGAGGCAGAGGAAGCAGAGAAGGTAAGAGTAGCAAGGACACTGTTTCCGTAGATTTACCGTATTTCTATATTGTGATCAATCAATATTATATTTTTCATTTCAGTTATATTTCTTAAACCGTGTTTCTGGAACAGGTTTTCCTATGAAGTGAAGTTTGACTGCACCTGTCTGGTTAACTTGTTTATCATTCTATCCATGTTTTGTGGGTTAGAGCCAGAAGTTCAGTTCAGTAATGGGTTAATGAATGACTGGTAAATGATATTATGGTAATATAATGAAGTGCGTGTGTTTGACAGGTAGCGTTCCAGGGTACAGTGGTAACCATTGAAAACTTCCTGGCGTGGAAAGCCAAGTTTGACCTGGAAATGGCTGAGCTGAGGAGGAAAAGACAGAAAGAGGAGGAGCAGGCAGGAAAACCCAAGCTCACCGGTAAACTCTGATGCTGTTATTCAAGTAGCTCTTCTGTGTGCTCACAACTTGCAAAGTTGATTACATAAATATATCAACGAGGGCTGGATGATTTGACTCAAATCAAAATCATGATTAATTGAGCGAACCATAAGTTCACTGACGAGGTTTGGACTGTAAATATGCTCAGCTGTTAAAGGTGGGGTACTTTTTCGATTCACAAATATTGATTAGAAATAAACATATCGATGTAACCCAATATGGACTGAGTTACCACCCAAACTCACGGGCCAAAAAGGAGAACAACAAGCGCACATATGCACATTTTCAGCTGAGGACTGCGTCTTACTTTGGCTTTAACTCAACAATCAGTCATGATTTCAGTTAAATGCTAAAGTTACTGTTACCTTGTCTGTGGTCCGCTCTGGTGCTTTCTGATCAGATGCCTGTTGCCAAGGCAACATAAGTTGGGTCTTACAGTGAACAGACTGTGACATTATGTATGTTTTCTTTAGCTTAAAATAATCCGATGCTTTGGACACTTTTTTCTTCGTCCCTTGCTATTTTCTCTCTCTTCCTCCACTTTGCAAACAGCTCCATCATACTGACAGTTAGAAATGTCCGTGTGAAACAGTGTGCTTTATAGTTATGGGGATTAAACAATTTAAACAATGCTTTTTAGTAATCGATTTAATCGATGAATGGTTTCAGCCCTAGTGTCTATTAATAAAAGTCTGTCTGCCCAACTGCTGGAAAATGAAGAAGAAGATGCGGTAGTATGTTTTAAGGGGAAAGTACATGAACACACTCAGTGGGGGAAATAACAGGATTTTTAAAAGACGAAATAACAACATGGGAAAATTATGTTGGTTAGAGTCTCTGAATTTTGGTTTCAGTTACTTTTCAATTAATGGTCCAGCCCTAATATCAAAATGTAATCTTTCCCTCATCAGGTAAACAGCTGTTTGAGAGAGACCACAACCTGGACACATCTGACATTCAGTTCCTTGAAGACGGTAATGAGTGAATGTTTGAAAGTGATGCTCTTAATGTTTTTAAGGCTTCTTTTTGGTCTGTGTGTGTGTGTGTGTGTATATATATATATATATATATATTAGGGGTGGGCATAGATTAATTTTTTTAATCTAGATTAATTTTGAAATTAATCTAGATTAATCTAGATTAAAATGGCTCATTTGAATTCTGCCGAAGGCATTTAAAATATGTGTGCTGAGAATTGCATGCACCTCCAAATAATGCTTTTAAATGCTGTAAAATTCTTTGTGGACTTCATCAATGGTGATAAATTGATTTGAAGTATATATTTTATGAACGTTTAGAGTCTTTAATATTTTAATACACTTAGTAGGCTAGAAGGACCGTTCCTTGACATTCAGTACATATATGTGGCGATAAAGCTGTTTGATCAATGAGCACAGCAAAGTGTCTGAGAAGGACCTAAAGAGGTGGATGCATAATTGGCGAGATCAGATTTTGTAGGCTCCCTGCGAGATTTGCATCCACCTCTTTCTCAGCATAGATGACCGTTAGCACCAGCGAGGTGCGCATGCGCATTCTCGGCAGGCAGGCAGAATTGGGCACAACACCGCGGCTTCAGAAATGTTCGTATACAAAGTGCTGTCCAACAGCTGTCTGTGGATCGATGTTGCTACAGTTAGTGTGAGTAAATACCGCACTATGCGCTTTTTTAATCAACCGGTATCAATAACTAACCTGGCTAGTTGTAAACAAACAGCTGGCCGAGCGAGGTTGGAACTGGAACGCTGTCAACTCGTGTGTGACGTCATTCCTAGCTCCAACCTCCGAGGTAAATGGAACGCAGCAACGGCTGCATCCATGTTAGCACGTCACGTTTGATGTGGTAAAGACTTGTTCTCGCCCCCTACAGTGCAATTCGGTATACATCTGCGCTAAAATATCAAGGTGAAAGTCATCATAGCTTGTGTAGTATAGACCCAGCTCCCAACCCAACTTTGAGAATAGATTAACTACTCAACCAATTATTAGTCAAACTGTAATCCTCATGATTCACTTTATTGTTGAACAAACACAAGGCTCTCAGACATTCCAAAATATAATTGTACCTCAAGCTGGAATGTTTAACTAAGAAAAAGTGATTTTTTTTTTTGCGCAGGACAATATGTGAGTGTGCAGAATTATTAGGCAAATCAAATGACACTGAGTAAGTAATCACATTTTTAGCCTTTTAAAAAATATTTAGTAACCAGTATAGCCACGAGCCTTCTGTCCAGGGAGTCTGTCTGTTTCACTGAAGCAGCAGCCACAGCTTCCAAATGCTGTTCAAAGAAGTATATTGTCATCCCTGACTGCATCTGACTTTTGAGAAAGGTCCACGAGTTCTCAGTAGGTTTCAAGTCAAGTGAGGAAAAGGGCCACTTCACTTCACTTCCTGGTCACTTCATGTTTAATTCTATTCAAGTCTTTTGCAGTTAATTTACGCCTTTTTTTCTCCATCAGCTGTTTGCACCCCAGCTGAGTATAAGAAACAAAACGTTGATTGGCCGCTGGTCACCCCTCAAAAGTTTAGCTTAGTTTAGAGTGTTGCATCCATCTGAAAGGCATTTTAGAATTTTTCATGTTTCACTGTCAGTTAAATCTCTTTTTTGGCCCTGAAGTAATGAAGCTGCCTAATGATCATGCACACCTTGATATCAGTTCAGCCACTTTCGCCACACCCTCCCTCATTACACAAAAACATGTCACCTGAAAATGGTTAACTCCTGTGAACATTGAAGTTTATATGGTTTGGAGTTGGAAAATGTGCATAGAAATAATCATTCAATCAGAATACTCGCCTAATAATTGTGCACACAGTGTATACCATCATGCACACAGTGTATACCACACAGTGTATACCATCATGCACACAGTGTATACCATCATGCACACAGTGTATACCATCATGCACACAGTGTATACCATCATGCATACAGTGTATACCACACAGTGTATACCATCATGCACACAGTGTATACCATCATGCACACAGTGTATACCACACAGTGTATACCATCATGCACACAGTTTATACCATCATGCACACAGTGTATACCATCATGCATACAGTGTATACCACACAGTGTATACCATCATGCATACAGTGTATACCACACAGTGTATACCATCATGCACACAGTGTATACCACACAGTGTATACCATCATGCACACAGTGTATACCATCATGCACACAATCATGCACACAGTGTATACCATCATGCACACAATCATGCACACAGTGTATACCATCATGCACACAATCATGCACACAGTGTATACCATCATGCACACAATCATGCACACAGTGTATACCATCATGCACACAGTGTATACCATCATACACACAGTGTATATCATCATGCACACAGTGTATACCACACAGTGTATACCATCATGCACACAGTGTATACCATCATGCACACAGTGTATACCATCATGCACACAGTGTATACCATCATGCACACAATCATGTACACAGTGTATACCATCATGCACACAGTGTATACCATCATACACACAGTGTATATCATCATGCACACAGTGTATACCACACAGTGTATACCATCATGCACACAGTGTATACCACACAGTGTATACCATCATGCACACAGTGTATACCATCATGCACACAGTGTATACCATCATGCACACAGTGTATATCATCATACACACAGTGTATATCATCATGCACACAGTGTATACCACACAGTGTATACCATCATGCACACAGTGTATACCATCATGCACACAGTGCATGTGTATACACCATTGTGCATTGCGCTGATAGAAAAATGGTCCACCAGCCATCGTAGATCTGGCACATTTTAATCGTGCGACAGCAGTAAAGTAATTAACAGCACAGAGAGAACGACCCGAGTGTTTTTTTTATTTCGCTGGTGAGCTTATTATGTAGTCCCTTTACATGGACACATAGATAGGGGAGCAGTGAATTTGCTGAGAGAGAGATAAGCGAGTCAGAGAAGTAATTTGACTCGGCGTGTTCTAAAAATGGTAAATGGTCTGTTCTTTTCTTGCTGACCAGCAAAGCACTACATCACATTCACACACTGATGAGCAGAGGCTAAGGTACCAACTGCTCCTCAAATGTTCAGTATTTTCCCCAAGGATACTTCACCATGGCAAAGCAGCGTCTGTTTCAGGTGGTATTTATAATCACACCTCCAGGATTTCTACATACCCTGGTATACTGTAACACTGTGATACCGCCCAAGCCTAGCTGCCATAAGACACTGTTTTTAAAGAAATAGTAGAAAATGTCAAAATCTCCGTTAAAATAAATTAGATTGAATCTTTTATGGTACAAACATGTTAGAGACTGCAGAACAGTGGGAGAAGATTTGGAGATTTGAGCATTGTAAGAATATCTCATATAAAGAACAAAAGCTGAAATCTTTAGTTCAGAAGGAAAGTGTTAGAGAATGATTTTATTCTAACACACAGTGGCTTCTTCTCCTGCAGCTGGAAACAATGTTGAAGTGGATGAGTCACTGTTCCAGGACATTGAGGATCTGGACTTGGATGAGGACCGACCAAGACTTTGACCCTTTAGAGATGGGCAGTGATGAGGGACTGCTGAGGACCATGGAATATGATCTGACCAGACACATTAAGAAGATCCAACAGCTACATTTATTTTTTTAAAGACTCACAGCAGTTGGAGAGGGACTCTTCATAAATACAACATATACACCATGAGTGTTCGTTTCTAACCCAGAACAATTAAAATTTAGAGAGACGTCTGAATGGGTTCTGGTGTTGTTTGACAGGCAGGACATCCCAGCTGCAGTCCTGTTATTTGGCCAGAAGATGGCAGTAAAACATCAACAATGGAAAAAGTATTCACATGCTTTGCTGAAGTACAAGCAGCAGTACCCCAATATATAAATATAGTCAATTACCATTACAAGTAAGATTACTGCATTCAGATCATATTTAAGTAAAAATACAGATGTATTGGAAATAAAATTATAAACTATATAAATTAGAAGCACTTAGGAGATACTGAACCCTGAAGGCTGTGCCATCAGCACGTGTAGCATAAAGCTCTTTGAGACTAGAAAGGCGTTATACAAGTAAGTACCATTTAGGCGATAAGACCAAGCTGAAAAATATTCAGAAATAACTTGCCCATAAAGTTATCACAGTAAACTAATAACATTTTATATGTTCCTACTCTACAAACATACAATGTGTCAGTAGGCTTTCCAGGCCCACAGCAGCAGTGCCTGATCCAGCCTTATGGTGCCTGCTACGTTCTGTACTATATTTATGTCATTTTGAGTGTCAGAATTCCATTTCAAATGGAACAAAAGTGTGTTGTCCTTAGCATGTGCACTGTTTTGCTAAAAATCACACAATGTTTTTCCTTTGATGAGATGTAAAAAATTATAGTATCAGTATGCATCACTACACCAGTCAGCCATAGAGCAAAATGACTATTTACACAAATTGCAATTTCAGTGTGGAGTTTGCAATTTGCAGTTCAGAGTGGAGGGTTTGTTAAAGGGCGCAGTCAATCAGGCAGGGAAGAAAACTTCTCAAATCCACCACTGTTTAATGTCTTCAGGGAAATAGTCAAACAAGACCTTTTCCTAAATCAAAAACAGTATAATAAAAAATATAAGATACATCTGGCAATACGTCATCACAGAATAAGTAAATGTACTAAGAGTCTGACCAAGCAGCCAGTGCCAAATTTCAGTGATGGACAGTTTCAGCATTATTTCAGTAGCTCCTCACACAATCCTCCCAGCCTTCCCTTACTGCGCTTCACATGGTTTCCACCAAACCATTCCCATATTATACTGCTACATCAAAACATTCCACATGGTTTTGTACAGAGATGTATTATACCTGAATATATCAAAGCAATCATTATTGTTTCATCTACATAATTCTACAGTGTTAATAAAATCCCCAAGAGTCATAAAGTTAAAAACAATCAGTTGCAAAGGTGGGAAAAAGTAATTGTTTTGCAAGTCACAAGTAGGTTTCAGGTTGTGGCTGTAATGTCCCATCCCAAGTCAGTTAGGTTTAAGCCCCATGTCAAAAACAAGTCCTGAACGTTGT
>JALXJV020000015.1:35003971-35038590 GCA_024633595.2 Lepomis macrochirus
AAACATAGTGAAGGATGCATTAGGACTTGTTTAGGATTATAAACAACGTTCAGGACTTGTTTTTGACATGGGGCTTAAACCTAACTGACTTGGATGGGACATTACAGCCACAACCTGAAACTTACTTGTGACTTGCAAAACAATTACTTTTTCCCACCTTTGCAACTGATTGTTTTTAACTTTATGACTCTTGGGGATTTTATTAACACTGTAGAATTATGTAGATGAAACAATAATGATTGCTTTGATATATTCAGGTATAATACATCTCTGTACAAAACCATGTGGAATGTTTTGATGTAGCAGTATAATATGGGAATGGTTTGGTGGAAACCATGTGAAGCGCAGTAAGGGGAAGGCTGGGAGGATTGTGTGAGGAGCTACTGAAATAATGCTGAAACTGTCCATCACTGAAATTTGGCACTGGCTGCTTGGTCAGACTCTTAGTACATTTACTTATTCTGTGATGACGTATTGCCAGATGTATCTTATATTTTTTATTATACTGTTTTTGATTCAGGAAAAGGTCTTGTTTGACTATTTCCCTGAAGACATTAAACAGTGGTGGATTTGAGAAGTTTTCTTCCCTGCCTGATTGACTGCGCCCTTTAACAAACCCTCCACTCTGAACTGCAAATTGCAAACTCCACACTGAAATTGCAATTTGTGTAAATAGTCATTTTGCTCTATGGCTGACTGGTGTAGTGATGCATACTGATACTATAATTTTTACATCTCATCAAAGGAAAAACATTGTGTGATTTTTAGCAAAACAGTGCACATGCTAAGGACAAAACACTTTTGTTCCATTTGAAATGGAATTCTGACACTCAAAATGACATATAGTACAGAACGTAGCAGGCACCATAAGGCTGGATCAGGCACTGCTGCTGTGGGCCTGGAAAGCCTACTGACACATTGTATGTTTGTAGAGTAGGAACATATAAAATGTTATTAGTTTACTGTGATAACTTTATGGGCAAGTTATTTCTGAATATTTTTCAGCTTGGTCTTATCGCCTAAATGGTACTTTACTTGTATAACGCCTTTCTAGTCTCAAAGAGCTTTATGCTACACGTGCTGATGGCACAGCCTTCAGGGTTCAGTATCTCCATAATAAGTGCTTCTAATTTATATAGTTTATAATTTTATTTCCAATACATCTGTATTTTTACTTAAATATGATCTGAATGCAGTAATCATACTTGTAATGATAATTGACTATATTTATATATTGGGGTACTGCTGCTTGTACTTCAGCAAAGCATGTGAATACTTTTTCCATTGTTGATGTTTTACTGCCATCTTCTGGCCAAATAACAGGACTGCAGCTGGGATGTCCTGCCTGTCAAACAACACCAGAACCCATTCAGACGTCTCTCTAAATTTTAATTGTTCTGGTTTAGAAACGAACACTCATGGTGTATATGTTGTATTTATGAAGAGTCCCTCTCCAACTGCTGTGAGTCTTTAAAAAAATAAATGTAGCTGTTGGATCTTCTTAATGTGTCTGGTCAGATCATATTCCATGGTCCTCAGCAGTCCTCATCACTGCCCATCTCTAAAGGGTCAAAGTCTTGGTCGTCCTCATCCAAGTCCAGATCCTCAATGTCCTGGAACAGTGACTCATCCACTTCAACATTGTTTCCAGCTGCAGGAGAAGAAAGCCACTGTGTGTTAGAATAAAATCATTCTCTAACACTTTCCTTCTGAACTAAAGATTTCAGCTTTTGTTCTTTATATGAGATATTCTTACAATGCTCAAATCTCCAAATCTTCTCCCACTGCTCTGCAGTCTCTAACATGTTTGTACCATAAAAGATTCAATCTAATTTATTTTAACGGAGATTTTGACATTTTCTACTATTTCTTTAAAAACAGTGTCTTAAGGCAGCTAGGCTTGGGCGGTATCACAGTGTTACAGTATACCAGGGTATGTAGAAATCCTGGAGGTGTGATTATAAATACCATGATGGTATACACTGTGTGTATGATGTATACATTGTGTGCATGATGGTATACACTGTGTGTATGATGTATACATTGTGTGCATGATGGTATACACTGTGTGTATGATGTATACATTGTGTGCATGATGGTATACACTGTGTGTATGATGTATACATTGTGTGCATGATGGTATACACTGTGTGTATGATGGTATACACTGTGTGCATGATGGTATACACTGTGTGGTATACACTGTGTGCATGATGGTATACACTGTGTGTATGATGGTATACACTGTGTGCATGATGGTATACACTGTGTGGTATACACTGTGCATGATGTATACACTGTGTGCATGATGGTATACACTGTGTGCATGATGGTATACACTGTGTGTATGATGGTATACACTGTGTGTATGATGGTATACACTGTGTGCATGATGGTATACACTGTGTGCATGATGGTATACACTGTGTGCATGATGGTATACACTGTGTGCATGATGTATACACTGTGTGCATGATGGTATACACTGTGTGCACAATTAGGCGAGTATTCTGATTGAATACTCGCCTTTCAGGTGACATGTTTTTGTGTAATGAGGGAGGGTGTGGCGAAAGTGGCTGAACTGATATCAAGGTGTGCATGATCATTAGGCAGCTTCATTACTTCAGGGCCAAAAAAGAGATTTAACTGACAGTGAAACATGAAAAATTCTAAAATGCCTTTCAGATGGATGCAACACTCTAAACTAAGCTAAACTTTTGAGGGGTGACCAGCGGCCAATCAACGTTTTGTTTCTTATACTCAGCTGGGGTGCAAACAGCTGATGGAGAAAAAAAGGCGTAAATTAACTGCAAAAGACTTGAATAGAATTAAACATGAAGTGACCAGGAAGTGAAGTGAAGTGGCCCTTTTCCTCACTTGACTTGAAACCTACTGAGAACTTCGTGGACCTTTCTCAAAAGTCAGATGCAGTCAGGGATGACAATATACTTCTTTGAACAGCATTTGGAAGCTGTGGCTGCTGCTTCAGTGAAACAGACAGACTCCCTGGACAGAAGGCTCGTGGCTATACTGGTTACTAAATATTTTTTAAAAGGCTAAAAATGTGATTACTTACTCAGTGTCATTTGATTTGCCTAATAATTCTGCACACTCACATATTGTCCTGCGAAAAAAAAAATCACTTTTTCTTAGTTAAACATTCCAGCTTGAGGTACAATTATATTTTGGAATGTCTGAGAGCCTTGTGTTTGTTCAACAATAAAGTGAATCCTGAGGATTACAGTTTGACTAATAATTGGTTGAGTAGTGTCACGTGAGAGCATTCTGGGCCACTAAAGCAGTGCTGGTTAAAAGAAAATCACTCCAGCATGCTACGAGTTCACCAGCTGCTCAGCTTTTACATTTCCTTTTACAAGTAAGTATATATATATATATATATATATATATATATATATATATATATATATATATATATATATATATATATATATATATATATATACACACATACATTAAGAGCATCACTTTCAAACATTCACTCATTACCGTCTTCAAGGAACTGAATGTCAGATGTGTCCAGGTTGTGGTCTCTCTCAAACAGCTGTTTACCTGATGAGGGAAAGATTACATTTTGATATTAGGGCTGGACCATTAATTGAAAAGTAACTGAAACCAAAATTCAGAGACTCTAACCAACATAATTTTCCCATGTTGTTATTTCGTTTTTTAAAAATCCTTCCACTGTCAGTATGATGGAGCTGTTTGCAAAGTGGAGGAAGAGAGAGAAAATAGCAAGGGACGAAGAAAAAAGTGTCCAAAGCATCGGATTATTTTAAGCTAAAGAAAACATACATAATGTCACAGTCTGTTCACTGTAAAACCCAACTTATGTTGACTTGGCAACAGGCATCTGATCAGAAAGCACCAGAGCGGACCACAGACAAGGTAACAGTAACTTTAGCAATTAACTGAAATCATGACTGATTGTTGAGTTGAAGCCAAAGTAAGACGCAGTCCTCAGATGAAAATGTGCATATGTGCGCTTGTTGTTCTCCTTTTTGGCCCGTGAGTTTGGGTGGTAACTCAGTCCATATTGGGTTACATCGATATGTTTATTTCTAATCAATATTTGTGAATCGAAAAAGTACCCCACCTTTAACAGCTGAGCATATTTACAGTCCAAACCTCGTCAGTGAACTTATGGTTCGCTCAATTAATCATGATTTTGATTTGAGTCAAATCATCCAGCCCTCGTTGATATATTTATGTAATCAACTTTGCAAGTTGTGAGCACACAGAAGAGCTACTTGAATAACAGCATCAGAGTTTACCGGTGAGCTTGGGTTTTCCTGCCTGCTCCTCCTCTTTCTGTCTTTTCCTCCTCAGCTCAGCCATTTCCAGGTCAAACTTGGCTTTCCACGCCAGGAAGTTTTCAATGGTTACCACTGTACCCTGGAACGCTACCTGTCAAACACACGCGACTTCATTATATTACCATAATATCATTTACCAGTCATTCATTAACCCATTACTGAACTGAACTTCTGGCTCTAACCCACAAAACATGGATAGAATGATAAACAAGTTAACCAGACAGGTGCAGTCAAACTTCACTTCATAGGAAAACCTGTTCCAGAAACACGGTTTAAGAAATATAACTGAAATGAAAAATATAATATTGATTGATCACAATATAGAAATACGGTAAATCTCACGGAAACAGTGTCCTTGCTACTCTTACCTTCTCTGCTTCCTCTGCCTCTCTCTTCCGTTGTTTCTCCTCTTCCCGTCTGTTTTTCATCACATCCACTATTTGGTTGAGTGCCTCCTGAACAGCTGTTACCAGGGTGAAAATCATCACCATGCCTAGGTTCTCTTCTGCCTGCAGTGTAACCATAGGAGTTAATTATATATCTTTTAGATCTAAAAATGGTCCGAAGGAAATCACATGGAGTGTTTACATTTTACAGTCAAAAAGAAAGTCACTGTGTTTATTTAAACGTATTGTTAATTGTGTTTATAATAAAAATGAAATATCAAAATGTTCCTTTCTTCTCCACAGCTGGATGGGTGTGTCTGTGTTTGACTGACAGCAGCTGGTGTGCTGATGCTGCGTTCCAGGCAACTCGGAATTTGGACATTTCTGATCTCCAGCTAGAAAAAGGACCGTGAACGCCACATAATGTTGAAGTTCTTACTTATTAACTCGGAGAAAAAATATGGACCTTGTCTTCATGAGGAGCAGCTGAATGACATCACACAACAAAAGGCAGCTCTTTGCACACTTTGTAAATGGCGATCCATAAACTAAAGGTAACTAAGTAGATTTGCCTGTAGTTAATGAAATGAATACATACTATCGTACAGTCAAACCTGGTCTGCATGTAAACTGATGTAGAAATATTTTGCCAGTGTTATTAGGTAGTTGGTTACAGTAAAAATCTCTGGAAGTCATCTTCTCTGCACAAAAGTCAGGAAAACTTTAAAAATGCCAAAATGTGGAAAGATTAGAAAATATAGCCTACAGCATTTACTGACTTTAGAAGGTTTCCTACTGTCCCACCAAGGACACTACTGAGGGCCCTTGACAAAGAAACACTTAGTTTATCACAGTAAGGCCCAGGAGAGGAACGAGAGACAAAGCAACCAAACTTATAAGCCGTGGGCAGTGGGCAGCAGGCAGCGTGTTGTTAGTGGAGATGACCACACCGTTATTTAAACGTACCACAGTCACATTTTCAGTTTATGCGCAGCAGCCAAGTAGCTAATAAGCTATATAGACTGCAAACTGCTGTTGGCAGTGCACTATCCCCCGATTAATATTTCTTTGGGGGCTCATTACACTGAGATGCAGGACAAGGCCTGAGCATGTTTGTGAGTTAGATAAGGAGGAGATTTTAGCAGGAAAGCTAATGTGGACTGTTGTTCAAAGCATGCGGCGACCGCCAGCTCAATTCTTTATGCAAGTATGGTTTAAAAAAGAAAAGATCTGATTGGCTGCTCTGAAACTGATAAAAGAATGTAAAACAAGGGACGTACTGTCATGAAACCATATAATAAAAGATTAATTTCTCCCCTTTGCTTTGTCAAAGGAGAAACATGATTTACAGCATGTCTTTGTGGCTCTGAACGTTGGTTATAATCCAAGAATATCTGCACCCAAAATAATATACTGGACAAATCCCAGAGAGACAGTTTGTTTATGCAATCTATGTTTCACACACAGGCACATATTCTGTTCAGACGGACAGACCTGTTGCTGAAGTAAGGTGAGGACGTCCTCCACGCCACTGTCCTCCAGGTTCTCCTGGGAGTAGATCTCCACAGCGGTGGCTCATCTGGGTATTTCTCTACATATGTGAACTTTAATGTTGCTTCCACAGCTGCAGGGAAAAAAAAACACAATCTGACATATTAAAACTTTAAATCTTATCCACACAAATTAACTCTGTCATGTTATCTCACTCACTGCTGACTTTATGATCATGGCCCAAATCTCCTTCACTGACAAATGTCAATATGAATCAGCTGAGATTTTATAACAATGTTTAACTGACTTGTGTGAAATGGATGACATTCTGCAACCACATCACGATACTGTTGTGAGAATGAGATAAATGTGAAGGAAAGGACACTGGAAGCCACTGGTTCTGGTTCTCGAAGGAAGGTTTTTCTTTGTAAAAGATGGTGACAACCCATGTTTGATGTCTTTGCTGCATTTTCTGTGTGATTTTCATTTGTGTGAATCATTTAAAATGAATAAGAGGAGAAATTCTAATATTGTCTTGTTTTTACATTGGGACCAACTCCATCTGGGGTCTCATTTATAAAACTGTACATAGAATCCTCACTAAAAGTGTCCGAACGCCCAAAAGCCAAAATGGCGTACGCCAAAAATTATTCAGACTTATAAAACTGTGCGTACGCACACTTGTAAGCAATGTTGCTGTTATAAATCACAATCAACTTGAAATGTGGCGCATGAGGGAGCTCCATGTCCGACCCTTCAAACACCCATAGTTGCCTATAAATGGTCAGAGAAACTAATTAACATTAATACGTCCTGACTGCAGGAAGAAAAGGAGGCAATTTCTGACAGAAAAACTACAAAACCAAATTTAACTCAGTGTGACAGACGTTCCTTTTGGTGAAGCTGAAGCGGTTTGGTGGGTAAAAAAAGGCACTCTCACGCAACGCTTGTGCACCGGAGGAAATATAACCGATCTGCAGGAAGGGGAACAAGAAAATAGTGTCATATTTTCCATAACGTGTTTTTACAAGCAGTGCATCACCACCACATGCTGGCCCACAGCGTTTGGCAGGTGAACATGTGATAACAATTAATATGACTCCTGATTAAAGTGTTCAACATATTAAAGCGTTCTTTTTCAGAAACACATATCTGATGTATTTATTATCCTAAATCTGGAACTTTTTGTGGCTGCAAGTGATCTTAAATTATGTTTTTTTTGTGCACTTCAGGGGAAATCAATCAAACGGGTGTTTGTTTCTTCAAAAGGGCTTTACGCCTATACTACTCACAGGGAATATTTCAATTGATTTTACACGGTAGCAGGCCTATTCATTTCAAACAGTTTCATCTAATCAAGTTTGTTTTTTATAGATCACAACCTTTGCTTGGGAAGTGGCGTACGCACGTTTCCAGCCCTGCTTTGTACGTATGCACCGTTTATAAATGAAACCCCTGGTCTTTATGTATTGTAAATTAGAAAAGATTACACAATCATAGTTTGTTGAATCAACATATGTTTTATTATTTGATTTAATATTTGCGAATCTTGCAACTACTGGCAGGAAGTGAACGCTACCTATAAAAAAGAGGAAGGATATAAGGTGAGAAAGTAAGAACCATTCAGTCTGATGGTTAAATTCTGGCGGCCAATGACTGTTTGGGAATGGGGTGAGGTCCTTCTGCCAATCAGTTCTTTAAGTTGCTGGAGCTCAGGGGGGAACTTTTTGGGGCTTTTTTTTAGGATCACTAAGAGTTCAGTATAGTAGAGTTACATAGAGTTTTGCGAGACTTTGTAATGCTTTTTAGCATTTTCTGAAAATAAATGTTTCTCTTTAGGTGGACATCAGAGGGCAACTAAAAGGAGTTTCTTTTCTTTATGTCTTTGTTTTCTTCCCCCCCTTCTCCGGTCACCTCATTACAGATCAACAGCGAACTGCCGTTTTAAAGTAACTCATTATGTTTTCAGTGCCCCACTAGGAGACTTGTGAACCTCGACTTAGAAATGTAATACAGACTGTCAGGCCAGTACCTACTATTAAAGCTATCTGGTTATCAGGGGCCAGTGGACGTTACAATACTCACTTTCACCATTTTCCCCTGCATCTGATGTTACAGTGATGGTGAAGCTGGTGGGGTCATCTGAAAGCACTAAAAACACACATGGATTAGTAACAACGTATTTCTATAAACAGGTTTACCTGCATTTACTAGTAAACACATCGGATGGCTCAGAGCAAGCTGCCCAGGTTACGTCAGACATCGTCAAGAATTTAAGTTTAATGGTTAATCATGTACATAACGTGAAAGCCCCCTGCAGAGCCAAAAACGTTGGTTTACGGTATGTACACTTCCATTTTAAATCGTCGTCTTCAATGTGGGAAAAATTACACCGAATCTGAACAGAGTTTGGCCTAACGGTGACTACATTTCTGTCCAGAAGATCCAGTGAGGGGCCCATTGTGACAGCTGCGTGTCTTACATTCAGCTCGACTAAGTTAACGTTACAACAACAATACATCTACATCACTGGGCGCCAAAAGAAATAGTTAACGTTAGCTGGTTTTGTTGGATTTGTCCTCATAGGTAGCATAAACACTGCTCAGCCAACTGCCGTTTTTGCGAGCCTGCGAGCTAGCCGTCTGTCACGTCTCTGTCTAAACTGATGAAATTCAAACCTGTAAACGAGTCTGGGTAGATGGACTCTATCGCTTCAAGCTCATTCCTTTGCTCCTCGGCGTAGTCTGTCATTTTTGTGTGGCTGCAGTTTATCTGGAAGTTAGAAAAATCATCACCGCTAACGTTAGTTCTGTTTAAGCTAACACACTGCGTGCTCCCTGTGCCGATCGATGATATCAGGATTCGGACTTTTTTGGTCTGATAGCTGAATAAAAGTTCTGCAGGTATTCATTTGAGCGATATAACGTTAAAACTTTCCGAATAGCCTCTATCACCAGATTAGGGCACTGCATCTGTATGTTAGGTATTAACGTTACTGTTGTATTTACCACTTGTTCGCTTCAGTCTGTCAATGACAGCGCAGCTTTTCTGGTATCCATACTTTATGTCTGCAAGCTGACGGAAGGAAATGTTTTTTTTCCTTCACTTTATTGACTTCTTCAATAAACAAACAGGCATCTTTGTAATGTTACATATACCTAAAATTAAAGTAGATCCAAATAGCAAACAATTTATCAACAATAAGTAAAAATAAATAATAAATACATAAAAAATATAATACATTTTGGGGATTTAATCAAAATACAATGAAAGTAAGTCAGAGAAACTCAATTATTTTCCAGCATTTTCAATAACTCAAAAAAAACTTCAAATTATTAATAAATGCATTAAAACTTGCGGCAGCTTTAAAAAAACTACACTTAAAAACTACACATAAAATTTTGCTAAAATGACGATATTATTACACAAGAAGTCCATAAAACAGCCAAACTTCACATTATGGTAAACAAACACAGTGTTACAGTCTTTGTACCTATCCATCCTATCATCATATCATAACAGCTGTAAAAAAAAGAGGTTCCTGAGATTCAATATCAGTCTGAAAAAATGTACATACATTACAATGTAAATTAAATCTTAATCTTAAGAATTCATAACATGGAGAAATATCATTAATTGTTTTGAAATGAACATCTTTTATTTGAGGAAACAATGGAAACGATAGATATCCAGGTCAAACCTTGAGTGTCCACTCTTGAAAATCTTTCAGACAGAACCTTTCTTTTCACAGTCAGAGGAAAACATCCGTCATTAATGACCTCAAAATTCTGTTATCACATTCACCATCTAAGAAATTGTACTTAAACAGAGATTAGCAGATGTAGGAATCACAGCAGAGTATTGTAATATTCCTTTTATCTGGTTTGTCAAAGCCTTAGGAATAGCATTGACTACTAAAGAATATCGTCTAATTGAACAATCCAAATTTTGTTTTAAAATCATCATGACTGAACACATTACCATATTCTCCCATTAAATGTACTGTAGCCCGCACATCCAATCTATCCTGAATAATGTTTTCTTTCTACTCCATATTGTAGCCTTAGGGGGGAGAATTATGCTTATACACCATTTTCCCATCCAGCAATACCTTCATATGATAATGTGATAACTTAAACCTTTAAAAAAGATAAGCTGGGAAACTAAACCATAAACACTGTTTCTTTTTTCTAAACATTTGCAACCGATTCATTTAATAAATCTATTCATTACTTTAAAATCAATCACGTCCATGCCACTTCTACTGGTTTAACCATGTTACCTTTTCTAATCTGCTGCTGCTTGTTTTTCCAAATAAAATTCTAAGGCATTTGCTGTTGATTAAAATTATGGTCATTTTAATGAAAATAAGTGAATGAAGTGGTGGTCATCCTCAAAAGATAGAAAATGTTGTACATTATACTTTCTAATGCTTTCAAATATTTTGGCATTGTTCACATTTTATTGAATAATTTATGTGATTTACCCACAAGCCACAGCTACATAAAAATCACCCAACGTGCTGACAGTTTGGTGGAGGAGGGGTAATAAAGATCATTTCAACAAAGAGTAACAAACCGCATCAGGATCATTCTAACCAGATTTTTGTGTGGATTTGTTACACCACATCTGTGGTGGGTGTGTGCTGATGTGTGTGCTGATGTGTGTGTGTGTGCTGATGTGGTTTGTTACACCACATCAGCACACACCCTGTGCTGATCATGCTTCCTGAATATTCACATTCCCACCTGCTAATGTGACAAAATTACATAATCATGCTATCATATATCTTTCCTGACTTGTAGTTGTTTGCGGTTTGTCCAACTGAGACATTTAACCAAGATCAGGTCGTCTTTTTCATCTATAAAAAGGTCATCAGAGCTTTTACCTCCAAATCCAAAGACTGCAACTTAGAGACAATGCTTACAGAAAAGAAAAAAATAAGTGAACGCGTCACACCAATCCCTGCTGCCCAGCGCTGCTTACCAGTTAGTTTTAGAATCGATTTAATGTTACTCATTTTTACTGCCGTGAACGGTCAGGCTCCTGCCTCTACCTGTGATCTGATAACTCCCCTGCTTCAGGTCCCTTCAGGGCCCTACTAGTGGTTCAACTAGTAGTTGTAGTAGTTCAACAACTAGTTGGTTCATCTCAAGTTCACCTTCAGCTGAGGCAGGCAAACTCTGTTTGCTCTTTTAAATCTCTTCTTAAACCTTTGTTTTATATTTTATGTTTTGAATTTAATTTGTCTTTATACTGTAATGCACATTGTAACTTTGTTTTGAAGGTGCTATCCAGCTAAATAAAGGTGTTATTATAAAAGAGGCTCAGTACTTCCATCATTTAGATCAATTCTTTGTTCTGTTGATCATTGTCAAACTGTGACCCAAAAAATATGGGTATTTAAAGAGTCACACATGTCATACAGTAAATAAAATTTATTTTCATTGAGACAACACACAGATTCCACAGTCAAATGGAAATAAAAAGTCAGCTGTTCTCAGTCCATGGACACTGCTGCAGCTGAAGTTCTTCTCTCCATCGCCAGTCAGCAGCCACACCTGCATTTCATTTGGCTCCTGATGCTGAGGGGAAGCAGCTTTATAAATATCAATGCTCCTCGGTGCGTGGAGTTGGGGGGATACAGGTGGATGTCGAGGCTCATTTTGCGTTGAACTTGCGTGAAGGATGAGGGCAGCTGGATGGGCTGGACAGATTGGAAGGGCTGGACGGTTTTCTTCACGGGAGTCTGGGAGACCCTCTGCACCGCTGTGGGCAGCAGCTGGTTCCGCTTTGATGATCTGCAGGGCAAGCTGGGTGTTTCCTGAAGACACACAACAGGCACAGGGATTATCTCTCAATTTTACCCCTCACTCACATTCTCAACAAAGGAGCATCAGGTAACAGACCACATCATTCAGATCAGGTGTTAATTCAAGTACGACCAGACAAAGATGGGAGTGCTTGTCATTACGATTCTGGAGGATACTAACCAGAATGATACTTTACTTCCTTGATCTCCAAAACTGATTAACCGTTTCTCTTTCATCTCTGTGATGTCACAGCAAAATGCGCGTCATAATGCTCACCAAGCAGCTAGTCAGGCCCTCAAAAACACTCCAAAAACCCACTGAGCTGCAGCACACACCTCTCCTCTCCCTTCCAAACACTAGCTACCCTCCAAGCAGTCAGTGGACATAAAGTTGTTACTGTGATGTAGAGACAGAGCTCAGTTAAAACTTTATGGATGAAAGATACTTTTGTTACAGATCAATAACTCACCACTCTGGAACTCTTGCTCCAGTCCATGTTGCTAAGCTGGTAAGGGGAACATATACAGCTGAACAGAAGCTGTGTTTACCGGCTTTTCGCTGACCCGCCCTACTCTGATTCTGTTTATCAGTATTTGATGTTCTCAGTCTCAAAAAGAGATTTACCATGTCACGTAACATACTGGCACAATACAGAAAA
The DNA here is from genome assembly GCA_024633595.2 of Lepomis macrochirus. Taxonomy (NCBI): domain Eukaryota; kingdom Metazoa; phylum Chordata; class Actinopteri; order Centrarchiformes; family Centrarchidae; genus Lepomis; species Lepomis macrochirus. Next base: position 35,016,654 of record JALXJV020000015.1, read on the forward strand.
CAATTCAATTTTCAATTCAATTTTATTTATATAGCGCCAAATCACAACAACAGTTATCTTACAGCGCTTTTCATAAAGAGCAGGTCTAGACCATACTCTGAAGTTATTTACAGAAGCCCAACAATTTTCAACAAAAACCAAAACAGCAGATAAACATTTAATATCCAGGAATTCACATCAGCTAAACTGCAACAGGACCTGAATCCTGAACGTATGTCTGCAGGTAACCATGCTCTAAAAGCAGCAACATTCAACTACACTTTCAGCACGACAGACAGCTGGTCTGACACCATGAGGGGAACTGAGATGGGAAGAATCCTCCTAAGTTAAGTTAAAACTTAAAATTGCTGAAAGAAGTACAGAAAGTGTGTGTTAGTGTGTGTGTGATGGAGGTCTCACCATTCTGCAGCTCTAAGTAGACTCCCAGCAGGATGGCTTCAGGTGGAATTTCCTTGGTGTTCACCATCGATGCAGCCTGACAACACAAATCACAACTGGGTAAGTTATAATTTCACTGTACGATGTTTTGAACAAGAGAGATTGTTAATAGAGCCTGACAGATATGGGTTTCTTTGGGCTGATTCCAATACCAATATTAAAGTGAAAAAGAGCAGATTTACGAGCTGATATTTCCATTTTGAGAAGATTTGGATAGTAGACCCCTTTCCTTTATAAACTACAATCAGAACAGGCCGATATTGAAAGCTGATAGTTATGTGGTCTATAAAACCTTCTCTTAAAAGGATTATGTTCATAAAATAGATTAGAGTCTCAAAAATGAACATGTAAACAAATGCACATTAATAAATATTTGCTGCTGGAAGGTGCAACTTTCATTTACAACAAGCAACATTGTCTGGCAGGAAGCCGTGTTAGATTCTTGTTCAGCTCACATTTATTTACATGTCCAGTCTGAATAAATCATTTCCGACACACCGACTGTAACTGCAAACACCAGCGGCTCGCAGATGAATTTATAATAAGTCAGAAACTATAGTTTAACTGTTCATTGCGACGTTCGCGCTCCTCCACTGATAAACACGGCATTGGCTTTGTGACTAATGTAGCAATGGGCAGCATGAGCTGCTATAAGCGACGTTAGAGAATGTTTAGAGGTGATGAACTACAGACAAATGATAGGACCGACAGCTACAACTGTGCTGCAGTGTGAGAGTGAAAATCATTAACGTTAGTTGAGCATTCATTTTATTGATCATGTGAAAGTTTGCTAGCAGCAGTCATTCAATCAACAACTGCCTGTCTGTGCCGAACAGGGAGAACACATCTCTGTTGTGTGCACACTAGGGCTGGGGCGATTCGTCAACGTAATTGATTACGTAAATTTGTTGACTCGCATTATGTGCATCAAAGCGTCGCTGCATCTGGTGTTAGTGGGATTCCCCTGGAGAAGCTCCAGCTACAACGCCGCGCCTTGCACCGTCTAAAGTTTGGGAGTATTTTAGACAAACACTCAGCAATGTGCGGCTCCGAGAGAGCTTTGTGAACTGGAAAGGCTTCACTGCAGCACAACTGCTGTCCACGAATATGTGAAGCAGCATGAACACATGAAGCGACAGTATCCCGGGGCAATGACAGCAGCACCGCAAATCCTGTTTACTTTCTGCCACCACACAAGCACGGCATTATCAGTAATTCTTCATCGCCTTCATCTTTAAGTGTAAGTATATGTGTAAAATGGGAATGTAACGTACACTGTGTGTCACCTAATGTTCAGCCGTTTCATATTTTGTTTATTTAACGGCTGAATCTCACAGTACAGACAAGCTGTGACTGCAAAGTCTGTGAATCGTCTCAGTTCTCTTTGCCTTTGCAGAAATACATTTGAACATCATACTGCATTGCTCAATATTGAAATAAATCACACCAGAAACATATAAAGTTTGAAGAAAAGAAACTTAATTAATGTCTGTTGTTGTTGTTATTATTATAACACATCAGTGACATATGATTGAATAAAATATTGATTTATTGATGAGACATGTTTTGATATTTATTTTGAATAAATTGGTGTGTTAAATAGGCAACGATTTTTCTTTAGATTACACAAAATCAGTCGTAGATTAATCGACTAATCAAAAAATAATCATTAGATTAATCCATTTGAAAAATAATCTTATGTGCAGCCCTAGTGCACACTAGGGCTGGTCCGAATACCATTTTTTGAGCTTCGAAGCTTCGATAGTAATGAACATCGATTATTCGAAGCTTCGAAAAATCAATTTGTATCATTTATATTTAAATTTTCGAAGCTGCACAATCTCTTTAGGCTGCCTGTCCGTTTGTGTTAAAAAGGCCATCTGTTGCTGGGAGGCTGTAGGGCATGAATATACAGTCACTGGCCAGTAGGGGGCTCACACGCTCCATTCTGCCCAGCAACACAAAAAGTGAGAGGCTTGTCTGCAGCGGAGAATACGGAGAAACTTTACACCGCTGTTCGGTGTTAGTCTTGGTTCGGGAGTGATTTGTGCGTTCATAAAACCGTAAGTTTCTGTTTTGTTGCTGTATTTACTTAGCCTGTTTCTTTGGCATTTTTTAAGTCATGTATAATCTGTAGCAGACAAGCGAATGAGAAGTTTGCCATCATTGAAGTAGAAAGTGCGTTACATACGATAGGATTACACAGTGTTTATTTTGTCTTTAGATGTTATGCTTTAAAGATAATTATTATTATTTACATATTATTTGTATTCTGTTTATGGTTTCAGAAACCACAAATCTCCTCAATGCCAATAGATAAGACTGTAATTATGCACCTTAAGGAGAAAATAAAGGAAACGCTCATTGCAACAAAGCCTGGTTATTGGAGCCGCTCTCTGTAAAGGCAAACCCAGAGTCCTGACCCGACTCTCCACAGCGATTTGAATTATCCACCACAACACATGCACAATTTTTCAGTTTGCATTTTGATTATTTCCAGAAACCGTTCATCCAAACGGTTTGGGGCAGCAGGCGATGGACGTCGCAGTAAAATCTCAAAGTCTCCTATATTTCGTAATAGATTGATTTAGATTGATAATAAGGGTAAAAGCGCGTAAAGGGACAATCCGTTTTGTTTCTATTATTCTATTTTCCACAATGCAGCTTAACCCAAAATACAAGCTCAGGCATGCACTTCTTTCTGTCCATACAAACTCCGCTGTTCTATGCTCTTTGAATACTCCCGTTGCAGGAACACTTTCAGTAGTCCAAGAAGTAATATATATTTATTAAGTAACTATAGCGGAGCTATATGTTAAGTATTATTTCACCAGATTTTATAGTGTAAAACATATATGCACGCTGTGCAAAAAAAAAAAAAAAAACGAATGTCGAATGTCACATTTTCAAATCGAATACCAGCCCACCGAACGAATATTCGAATATTCGAATATTCTAGTCCAGCCCTAGTGCACACCACACATAGTCCAGTGCTGCACTTCTGCATTTCCATGTTCCGCCTTTTTCGTTCCATCAACATTACTTTATCAATTAATATTCAGATAATCACTTACTGACATGTATGACTCGATTCAGAGTCGTACAAGTACACTGCAATGCAACTAAGGATCAATTAATTTCCATTGCTGTTATAATGTTGGATGAATGACACATTATAAAAAAACATAATAAAATACCAGGGCTGACCCCGGATAGTCAAAGATTCGATGCTTCGATGGGCAGAACCTGATTCGACTGTCAATCTCACAGATGATACCATTTGGCTAGATTGGGAAGCTCAACGTCTCCTTTACATAGATAAGTTAATATGCAGCCTGTTATGATACCAATTTCAGGTCATAACGCTGTAAATAAAAATATGAAAAGAAAGAAACTTTCAAAAAATATTTTTAAAGAGCGTGAATAAATCTAAAATTTTAACCCTGACCCTTAAGTTAGGGGGGTGTCTGCGCGCTTCAGCGTGCGTGCATGCGGCAAACGAGGAAGAGAGACCATCACCTTTGCCGGTGTTGTGCAGAGTAGTTGGCACTTCGCGGGACGGATCACTAATAAACACTAATTAACCACACAAAGAATATTATATCATTTTTAAACATTTACTTGGAATAGACCCACGAGGAACCGCAATGTGCATGCTGTGCGGCCGAGAACGGCATGCATGACAGGGTGCTGCACAAGACAGTTTTATGGCAGGCAAGCAGAGAGAAAGGGGTCACAATAAGCCTCAGCCTTGCCATGGTTCTGCTCGAGGTTTCTGCCTCTTAAAGGAAGTTTTTCCTTGCCTGTGTCGCCTAGTGCTGCTCTTGGTGGGAAATTGTTGGGCTTCTGTAAATAACTTCAGAGTATGGTCTAGACCTGCTCTTTATGAAAAGCGCTGTGAGATAACTGTTGTTGTGATTTGGCGCTATATAAATAAAATTGAATTGAATTGAATTGAAGCCTTAAGCTGGACATGTAAGATACAGCGAGTAATGAATAGAGACTGCAGCTCTGCAGCTTCTTAAGATTAAAGCGGAGCTACCCTTTGTAACACCCTCCAGCCGCCACACAAAATCAAATGATTGGACTATCGGTTGACTACAGGCAAGACTTGACAATTCTGACTCGACTATGTAAATCCTTAGTCAGGGACAGCCCTATAAAATACAAATAAATAATGCAGACTCACAGCACAGAGAGAGAGAGAGCATGTGGACGAGCGAGAGAGTGAGCCTTATGTTATTCTGCAGTTCTGTGGTTAACGTGTATGAACTGCAGACTGGATTCTGTTAACAGCCGTAGGCAGACAGATTATGGGGTATTGTTTAGAAAATAACGAATTTCTTCCATTTTGGGATAAAGCTGTAATGTAGCAAAATGTGGGGAAAAAAGCGCTGTGAACACTCTCTGGATGCACTGTATGTATGTATGTATGTATGTATGTGACTTTACACTCATCTGATTAAAATGTTCTTTGTAATGTCTTCTCTTTTAAAAGCCATGTGTTTCACACATAGATTGAAGACATTAACAGTGGATGTACGATGGCACTGTATCGGTCCAACCCTAATGTTTACCTGATGCAGGCACTTGCGGGCCTTGTCGTATTCGCTCCTCAAGCAGTAGGCACTACCCAGGTTGAAGAGCATCATGGCCCGAGCTGATGTCACGCTGCTGGGGTAACACTGGGGAGTCTGCTTCCCTGCTACACACACACACACACACACACCCAGGACAGGGAGCTTTTATAGTAAAATTTTTGATACTTTAACTTATTCTTTTGTCTTAATATGTAGCTTCAAGTAGATCAGAATTTAATTCTTATTATTATAATTATTTTGACTGATGCATTACATCATTTTAAAATTCCTGTTAAAACATTGTACGTAAATGTCAATTTTATTTCAATAGCACATTTAAAAACAACAACAGTTGACCAAAGTGCTGAACAGGATCAATGTCAAATACATAACTAACAAGTAAAAAATTTCCACAGCCAAAGTGAATCACAGGGAAACAAAACAACACATTAAAACATCAGAAACCAGGTTAATAGCTACTGCAAAATGGTGCATCTTAAGCAGCGATTTAACCATTTGTGGGGTCTGTGCAGCTTTAATATGCATGGGGAGCCTGTTCCATCAGACTGCAAAGGCTCTTATTTTTTAGCTTTGATCTCGGGACATCCAAGAGCAGCTGATTTGTTCACCTCAGTGTTCAAACTGGAGAATGGTGGTGTAAGAGATCAGCCAGATGAGGTGGTGCCAGACCATTTAGGGCCTTAAAACAAGCAATAAAATCTATCCAATAACAGACAGGTAGCCAGAGGAGGGAGGCCAAGACAGGCGCTATGTGTTCATGCTGTTTTGGTAAAAGGTGAGCAGCTGCGCTTTGGACTAACTGGAGGCGATTTAAAGATTTCTGATGTAGACCCATGTATAATGAAGTACAATAATCCAGCTGAGCAGTAATAAAAACATGTATGACTTTTTCAAGGTCTTTGGGAGGAAGATAGGCCTTTATTTTAACTAGAAGTCTTAACTGGAAGAATCTGGTCTGATTTACTTATTGAAGGTGAATGAGGTGTCAAAAATAACACCAAGATATAGGTGTGATTACATTAATAAGATACAAATCATGCATAAAGGTTTAAACAAGGTGGACTCACATGACTCGACAGGCTCGTCTCCTTTATCAGACCCTGTTGAGAAAAACAAAGCAAGGATTAAGGAAACAAGACTGAATCATATGTTGTGTAGAGTAATGTGTAAAACCCACAGACCTTGGTCTTGTTCGCTGGTCAGAACTCCCATTGACACATCGCTGACATTCTCTGGGTTGAGGTGAGCAATAGCATCAGAGATCCTGTCTAATGAGATGAGGGCTTCAGCAGCGTAGAGGTGACCCAGGAACCTGAACACACAGCAGGAGACAAACACTGCTCTCAGTGTGGGCATCTGTGGCTGCAGTAGAAAGACTGATGAGTGAACCAACAGCTGGCTTTGAGAAATAGACCCAACACTTACTTGAGGGATCCAGACACCTTGGTTTGATGGAGTAGTTTCTCAGCATGGTTTAGAGCCATCAGGTTGTCTCCCAGTCCTAACGCCACATAGGCACTACAGGCCAGAATGGAGCACCTACACATCAAACAGTTGATATCAGTGATTAGTGTACAGCACTCTGGGTTAAACAGGTTATTTAAAAGAGGTGGTATTATGCTTTTTGGCTTTCCACTCTCCTTTATTGAGTTATATACCTTTGTTGTGCATGTAATATCTTTGCAAAGTGAAAAAGTCCACCTCAAAAGGAGTTCCCTTTTGTTCTCCCACAGAAAACTTGTGGGAGCTCTCAACTACCTGAAAACAGCTGGTTTGTAGTCCAGCCTTTTCTTCCCTTTTCTGGTGAAAACACACGTCATAATGCCATATCGTCCAATCCCATTAGCCACCAGTAGGGCTGGACGACATGGCCAAAAATATTATCACGATAAAAAGTTTTCCTTTGTTAGATATCTGTTGATATCTATCTGTGTTGGATCCCTTCACAAATCTGAGGTAGAACATTCAAAACCAACCAGTCAGTGGACATACCAGCTTCTCACTGACCCGCCCTACTCTGCTTCTGATTGGCTAGTATTCCTTAACAAGGAATTGTGCATGTGCTCCAAACAAAGATCATTTAGAGGCAAGATGTATCACTCCACAGCTACAAAAAAGCCTTCAACACAGGGTGAAAAGAGGAGCTGCAGCAATGTGCAGTATGACAAAGAATTTGGTGTTTTTTTTAAATGAAACCATGTAAACCTGTTCTGGTACAACCTCAAAATAAGAGTAAGAACCTGAAAATGAGCATAATATGACCTCTTTAATGTTCCTGAATAGCGGAACTGAGGGGAGAAGAGAAAATCTGAAGGGAAGTCTCATTACCTGAGGTTTTCTACCTCTTGTTTTCTGAGAGGAGACGATGGAGCTGCAGACAAGAACTTATCAGCCTCCTGACCTTTCCCACTGTAAAACACACAGCAGCATGAACAAACATCAGAATGATCATCAGATCATAAACACTGATCAACTGTGAAAAGGGCGATTATGAGCTATATGATGTACAGTACTGATATGATGAGTTATTATAGGTTATATTGAATACTATATTTCAGTCTATGGAGACCCATTTACAGTTGAGCACCAGTAGACAGCAGAAACCTGATATTTCTACTGGTCTATATGATGACACACAGGTATAGTTACATACTGTGATGAATTAAACACTAATGCAGAAAACATTCACTCCCACAGCATCTGTGAATCTGCCAATACATTAAGGTCAATTTGTTTTAAGCACTTTCTCCAGTGAAGCATGTGTTGCTATATGTATAAGTAGCAAAGGAGGGAGGTGACATGATTCCTCCAGACTTCCCTTTCAGGAACTGATATGTAGAAGGGCGAGACATGTTTCTCAACAATGTTCCAGAGCGTACAAAATCAGAAGCTGGCTCTCTATACTTAACCCTAGACATCACCATATGTTGAACATGTGTTGAGGTCTAAGGTGCTCTGATAGTGTGTTGTTTGTTTGGGTGTGATTTTGTGTGTGTGACCTGCAGGCATCACTGTTTTCACTGCAGCCTCGGTGCTTCCTGACTGACTGGAGCTCTTGGAGCCGTTCTCTGCCTTGGTGTCCTGCTGCTGGTGTTCAGGCAGCAACAGCAGAGCGTTCCTCAGGCAGATTGCTGCAAACTCCATACTGGCTACTGGGATAGCTGCTGACTGGCCCTCACTGTACAAAGCACAGACACACATTCAGTACAGTACTTTGCTAGCCGTTTCCCTCTGCCCAAAGTCTTTATGCTACACTAGGCTATGCTAAGTGACACCCAGCTCTATCATAGTTAATGCACAGTCATGAGATATGTACAGACAGACATGAATATATCTTCTCACTTGTGGCAAGAAAGCAAATGTTAAAGATTAACAGCCTCTTTTACACTAGCTAACAGTAGGTGCATTCGAGATGACGGCAACTGACTTTCGCTGACTTCATAGTCTAACATCAGCTGCAGGGGCGGGCTATAAAAACAGCGCCGTAAAGTGGGACACATTCTACCTGTGTGAACTTACTGTGAGCTGAGATCAATGACTGATCTCGCGGCAATTGCAAAGAAAAATGCCCCAAGACCAGGCAAAAGTGTGGTTCCAACTTTGTGCAGCCTGAGAAAAGCAACTTCAGCCGTCGGACTCGTCGCCTTGCTCCCGCGAGGTTTTAATGTCATGTGACATGGTGATGTTTTGCAGCGCCGGCTAAAGTCGGACACGATTTCTAACCAGCATGCCTTATTTTAAGTCCAGCATGCATCACATTAAGTCAGCGCTAGCAGCCGCATGAAGTCAAACGCCCTAGTGTCAAGAACTAACATGAAGCATTGCTGCCCTCTACTGGACAGTAAAGGTTAATGTCTACATCAGTAGTTTCGCTTGTTCTGTTCAGGGCTGGAGGATGGCCTTATTGGAGTTGATACTGACCTGTAGATAGTATTCTGGGTAGACTGGGATGCCAGCACAATCTTGCGATGGTAGCCCTGCCCAACAGTAGACTGAACTATACCTTTTTTACAAGGTAAACCTTTGCTCTCCTGCTCTGACCCCTGTAAACATAAAACACAGAGACCATGAAATAACTTAACATAACATATCTTCATTGTTCCAGAACTTACCCCACATTTAAAAAAAAAAAAATCATATATATGCAAAATGACAAGCTAAACTGAAATCAGGAACTACATCAGTTAAGTCATACCCCTTGTTAGCTGAGATGCAGCACTCGCAAGTCGCAGCCACAGTCGAGGGTTAGAGTGGTAAACCTGCACCGCCTCCATCAGACACTCAAATGCTGCCAGTGGCCTGCCAACGTGCAGCAGCTGAATCCAGCAGTTATACAGCAGCTCATAGCTTTGTTGGCTAGTAGAGCACACATGGGGATACCTGTGAACTTCTTAGCTGCTTAATAAAAAAGTAAAAGTAACAGAAGAGAGGGACTTGTTACTATTTGGTGACCCACATGTTACAATCCAATGTATTTTTCTAATTGGTTTAGTTCAATAAGTACACAATAAGATAGCATGGCTGTGCACATGTTTGAATGATTCCAACATATTTGAAAAGTAACAACAGATGTTAATAATATATTCAGAGCTTTCATGTAACGTCACATCCCAAGGAAAACGCTCCCTTGGAGGACCAAAAAAAAACGTTATTTTCCGCTGCCCGCCAACCAGAAAGTAAGTGAAATACTGTTACTTTGAGTTTATTAATTTTGCGTTACCAAAATGCTGCATGGTTGTTGTGCTTTCGGATGCACTAATCAATGAGGAGGCAACCCTGAGCTGTGTTAAGTGAGGAATTCCCTACATGGTAAACGTAAACATTACCGCAGTCGAGCGGCGGCAGGGACCTGGCGGTTTTTAACTGCAGAAATAGGCTACGGCAGCAGGTGCTCTATACGGATCGCAAGTGCCCAACACTTGCAGTTTGTGTCCATATCTATTTTTTTCTCTTGAGTTGAGAGGTGATCCAGTAGTATGTAAAATATCGTCTAATTATAGTTGGACAAAATTGCAGAAAATATCCAGATATAATTTTTTGTCAATACACCCCTAGCTACATTTTTACATCCACCTTTCAAGCCTACAGGAGGTGAGTGCTTGATAAGATGAATTATGGCCTTTTCACACGGGAAGCGACACTCCGCCTATGTGCTCCTCATGTGAACAGACGCTGTGACAGAAGCGTAACCAGAAGGCGGTCAATAGGTAGTAACCACGGCAACGGTTTCTGTGCGCCACTGTATTCCTTCTTAGCCTAGCTTAAAGTAAAACTTTGAGTAAAGTTAATGAATTACGAGGCTCATAAACCGCTTCCTGTGTGAAAAGGCCTTTATATGTAGATGAGTGTCAGCAGATTCAGGAGACAGTGCTTGTGACCCACATTGTCCGTTGTCTCCCAGCTGTGTGCAGGTGTGGTCGTTCTCTTGCAGCGCCTTCTTGAAGTAGAAAATGCCTAGGTTATGTTTCCCCATTGCAAAGTGAATGCAGCCCAGATTGTTCCAGAACATACATCGAACACATTCACCTGAATGAGAGAAGTCAGGACATGAGCACAATCCATCATCTGGCACATAAAAATCATCAAATGTGACAGCTAAAGATACATCTCCAATGAAGACGTCCACAGCACCATTTAGCCAATAATAACACATTAACAGTCCTAACCAGGGTTACTCACACCAAAATTAGCTGTATGGCTTTTTGACACTAAGCTTATAGAGGATGCCATCAATCATGAGAGGTACAGTAGTTCTCACCTGTCTTGATGGGTCCAGGATGCTCTGCTATGTTGGAGCTGTTCAACAGCTTCACTGCTTTCCGGTAGTTTCCTCTCAGGTACTCAAAATTACTTTTGAGGAAGAGTGAGGGTGCAGACTGAGGGAGGGGAAAGGAAACAAAGGTCAGAAAGATAACAGGAGACGGGTGTGCAGTGATGCCACTTTTCCACATGAACCAACCCCCCAAAACTCATTCTTTTGTTATAAAGTTGTGTTTTTGTACAGCAAGTGATGCCTGGCTCCAGAAGCACTATGCTCTGGTGGCGGCATAAAAACTGAGAAAGCTTTTCATGCAAACATTTTTTAATTGTTTTCCAGCAAATGACAAACTCTAAAATGAAATTAAGAATACTTACAAAATGACTTTTTGTCTATTGTTGGGCCAGATACTGGTATAAAGGTCACGCACAGCCCAATACATATCATTTAAAAACACTTAAACATCCATTTTCATTGGCACTTTAAACAGTAACTACACACCCAAATTCTGCAAGCTCCCTCCCTCCCAGCATTTTCCAAAATGCAGCAGTGGACTGCACAGGACAACTACTCTAGGGGACACAGCCTTGTAGTTACATAGTGTGTGACACGGGAGGTAAGGAGACACTGATCACTGACAGACTGAGCATGCTCAGCACAGCAGAAACAGCCAAATGGAGCTGGTAGTAAGAGCTCAGTGTGCGTGCTGGAAAGCCGCCCTGGCCGCCATCACGTGTGGACCTTAGTACAAGTTTCTGTGTCAGTACTTGTGTTGAGCTAGCAGATCAGAGATGCTCCAGTGTGTGTGCAGGTCTGTCTATCATGTGATTATCATCAAGGGAAAGAATGCAGTCAATAAGGCGGGACATCATGGTCCGGTAGGCCCAATGTACATAAGCACAACAATTTCTACGTCCGCTGGAAAGCTGTGCAGTCAGGAGGGTTTTTTGTAGCCGGGAAAGCAACAGTGCTGACCCAAATACGCAAAGTTAAACTACAAGCTAAAGGTAACCTACAACTATTAAGACTGGAGAAAACAAATTAACAACTCAGCGTTTATCCTGCCTCAGGATGGGGCCTTGGGGGCGGACTTCGCAACAGTAAGCGTGATGGGTACACGCGTACAGTAAAGGTAAAGAATTACCTTATGACCCAAATCTATGTATTTTCTTGTTATTTCTGACCATTTGATGAACAAAATATATCCACAACCTGGTGAAGTAAGTATAGTATAAATAAATGTATTTATAAACATTATAACATTAAATTAAAAGTATAATGTTTGTATAATAATATATTTAAAAAGGTTACACTTTATTTAGATAGTCTGCCTGAACATAGTTTATGAGTTAAAATTCAACAATTCAACCGTTTCACAAATAAAACCATTTTCTGATATTACACCACTGCAGTTAAGTTTTGATTAGGGCTAATGTTGGTGTATTCATTATGAGTTCAGATCATACTATAGGCTGCTATATAGCTTACCAATGGTATAATAGTAATTCCAGTTGGACAAAACTATCATTTTGGTGGGTTGTTTTAGTCAATAAATTGCTCTACATAGTGGTTAGTCTCTCATTTGTTTATGCAAAGTATTACCTTGTCAATAAAGTTTGCTGTAGGTGTCACCCTTTTTTTAATGTCCCGCCTACTCCAGGCTTTCATTGGTCATAGGGCAGTGCAATATGAAAAAAAATGTATATCCCGATATAGAACATTTTTTGTAAATTCAATGAAATACGGCATTTCCAACTGTAACTCGGGATATTTCTCTGCATCATAAAGTGGAGGAATGCGATTCTGGAGAAATCCAACACTAGTTAAGTAATTTAACTGATATTAGCTAGGTCGCGGATTAGCAAACTGACACTACTTTCCTGCTGCAAAGCTAAGAGGGCGAGACGCTCCCAGAGCAGCACAGCTGCTGCAGACAACGACACTCATCACAACAACAGCATGCGGTGAACTATAATGTAAGCTCTATGTCTGTGGGCAAGTCATTTAACGTTACTGACTGACATACACATCATGGATACTACTGCTGGATAGAGTTGTGTGGCTCGTTTATTATTTTTAATGCAAATTTCTTCCCTGCAAGACCGGCACGTGTGGAAGAACGGACCACGGTGAAGTTAGTTTCATTACATTTACATTTATTCATTTAGCTGACGCTTTTATCCAAAGCGACTTACAATTGCTATACATGTCAGAGGTCGCACGCCTCTGGAGCTAGGGGTTAAGTGTCTTGCTCAGGGACACAGTGGGGATTGAACCCGGGTCTCTCACACCAAAGGCGGGCGTCTTAACCATTGCGCCATCCCACCCAAGTTGGATATTTGTTTTACACTGGACATTTCACAGATGCCAAATTCAAAAGTAAAACTAACTTCAGGTCTGACAATTTTGTCTGGCAAACAACAGTCTTAAAACTAAACATACTCACCAGAGAAAGTGAACATTGGCTAAAGCTTTTTCAACAGCGCTGGTTAAATATACACAGTGCTGTAGGAACGAGTCACTTGCTTCCTGTCAGCGACCTGATGCGAACGCTTAAGTCCCTGAAATCTGCATTCTATTGAACGGCCAGCAGGGGGCGACTCTTCTGTTTTCAAAAAGAAGTCAAGCTCAATTTGAAATAATGGTAAAATGACCCTGCTTCTTTACCCCAGAAAACACTTTCCTGATGAGTTTATGGTCTCAGTCGCCATTTTCACGTCTTCTTCAATACAAAATGATGTTCATTTAGTAAATTATGGTCCCATTTACTTTAAAATAGACCACAAAGCAGAGTATGATTTAAGGCATGGATTATCTATGATTGACAAGTCGCTACCATGGCAACCTGTCAATCAGGCTAGAGCCCACTCGTACCCACAGCACTGTGTAAATTTAACCAGTGCCGTTGAAAAAGCTTATTAGGAGTCAGCTGTTTACTTTCTCTGGTGAGAACATTTAGTTTTCAGACTGTTGTTCTCTGGACAAACTTATCAGCCTGTTAAAATGGCAGTTAACCTGACTTACAGTTGCACCTAGCTAAGCAAGCTAGCTAGCTCGCTGACACGCCAGGCCATTAGCTCCACCGCCTCGGCCCAAATATGGTCAATTCCGGCACTTCCTGGTTGCAAAAAACTCAACATGGCGTGCACCTATCGGCCAAACACAAGGCTTCAAAACTGCAGTCCACAAACCAACGGGTGACGCCATGATGACTACGCCCACTTCTTATATACTGTCTATGCTCTAGCCTGATTGACAGGTCGCCATGGTAGTGACTAGTCAATCACAGATAATCCCGCCCTAAATCATACTCTGCTTTATGAGCCATTTTCATCTAAATGGGACCATAATTTACTAAATGAACATCATGTTGTATTAAAGAATACTTGAAACAAGCTTATCGAGACCAAAAACGCATTAGGAAAGTGTTCACTGAGGTAGTAAATCAGGTGAGAAGTTGGTATTTCTAGTACAATGTTTCCCATATGTTCATTTATTTGTCACGCCGCCACAGACTGATTTTTTGATTTTTCCCTCGTCTCTCTCTCTCTCTCTCTCGCTCACATGAGCAAAGCTGCATCAAATCTGTCCAACACTGTCAGTGTTGGAGACCCAGCTTAAAAAAAATATTATTAGCAAGCATGTAAGAAGCCTAGCTAATAAGGAGACTAAGGTTTTGAGGCTAGCACGCTGTATATAGGTGGTAGTCAATATCGACTGCACACACAAAGTGTGTACTTGCATTATTATGCTATTATATTCTCATAGTGTCATAAAATAAATAAAATTTAATAGCAATTATTTCTATGACATTATATTGTCCAACAAAAGTAGTTATCGTAATGGGCCTACTGAGAGAGCGCAACCACTCTGTACTGGAAATAATGGCTTTTAAGAGTGTTGATGTTGATGTTGTTGTATAACCATGCCGTACTATGCCGTGAGTATTACTTCACTTAGTCAGCTCTGTGTTTATTGTTTTGGGGCCTATAAAAGAGTTCTTTTGTGTTTGTTCCATGTGAATGCACGGTGGCAGATGGTGTCTGTGCTGACAAGTTGCCACTCAGTGGGGAAGGACCATGATGTTTTCTAAAACAAATCATTTACATATCCCATATAGCTGCTGAACGATGTTATGAAATAGCTGAGACTCACATTCCCTGCTGTGTTCATCACTGATTTGATCTCCCTTTTACAGGCCTTGGAAGATTTCATCTGGATGTAGGCTCTCACTTTGTACTGTAAAGGAAACAAAAATCAGTCAAAGTCACCAGAATGGAGAATGAAACAGAAACAGTGGATGGTAAAATCTGTCAGCTCTTGCCTGGTGCATCTTGGATTTGGCTGCTTCGATCATAGCTGTGAACTCTGCCTTCTGGTTTGCTCCATCTTTGTTTGAACTGTTGTTCTGGAATCAAGCACAGTACTCAATAAAAAGTAACAACAATAAAACGTAACCTATATACTGAAACTTACTCAAACTTTGCTTGTTTGACTGACTTCTTGATAGAGACCACCTTCACTTAGTGGCCTCAGACACAACTACACTTATTAATTCAATTCTTCCCAGTTGTAGCTGTTCAAGTGGCACAGCACAGATATTTAGTTTGTTTAGTTAGATAACAGAATATAACACTTTACTTTAAGTGTGGTCTGAAGAATTCACTCAGACAAAGAATTTCTGTAGCAGAAAGTAATTCAAATGAAAACTGTTGACAGAGGTCTGTGTATTATCCACTTCAATGGGGACACACAGCTGTTGAGTTGTTTTAAAATGTTTTAATGCTGAGATCACCACCGCCACACTAAATCCCATTCATCTCCATTTAATTAGGATGAAGGCAGATATGCCAGAGGCAAATTTCTTAAACAAGTGGGTTAAACAGAGAAGGTGCCAATGAGCATTTGTTTTATTAGATTTCATTAGTGATTTACCGCAACCACAGATCTCAGCAAAGCAAAGTAAAGCAAAGTAAAATGCTAGCATACTGAAAATAAGAGCAGGTTGTGTAAAACTGTAATTTTCTTTTTATGACAACGTATTGCAGTAGGGTACCTCTCCTTTGCCGTTCTTGTTGCTTCCTTGGACAGACACTTTGTCCAGCACAGCCAGCAGATGGAGGGCCTTCTCTGGCTGGAAGGTGAGCAGGTACAGATCCACCAGCAGGAAGCACACCGCCTGAGCAAACTTCTCTTCTAGAACAAATACAACAATGACTCCATGCCAAACTCAAGGCAGACACATCTCAGTATATCACTGTTAGAATAACTGGAATACTGTGGTGTCCTGTCCAGTCCATCACACTAAGGTGAAATTTTAAAGTCGCATGACGCTGTGTTTCAATAACCTATCAGAGTTGTTATCTCAAGAACAGGCGTAGAGAGCTTCATGGAATGGGTTTCCATAGCTGAGCAGCATCCAAGCCTTACATCACCAAGTGAAATGCAAAGTGTCAGATGCAGTGGTGTAAAACACGCCGCTACTGGACACTAGAGCAGTGGAGACGTGTTCTCGGAGTGACGTAATCCTGCTTCTCTCTCTGGCAATCTGATGGACCATTATGGTGTGGGGTTGTTTTTCAGGGGTTGGGCTTGGCCCCTTAGTTCCAGTGAAAGGAACGGTTAATGTTTCAGCATACCAAGACATTTTGGACAATTTCATGCTCCCAACTTTGTGGAAACAGCTTGGGGACGGCTCCTTCCTGTTCCAACATGATTGCAGCACCAGTGCACAAAGCAGGTCCATAAGACATGGATGAGCGACTTTGATGTGGAGAATTTGACTGGCCTGCACAGAGTCCTGACCACAACCTGACAGAACACCTTTCGGATGAATTTGAGCAGAGACTGTGACCCAGGCCTTCTCATCCAACCTGACCTCACAAATACGCTTCTAGAAGGAGGGTCAAAAATTCCCATGAACACACTCCTAAACCTTGTGGACAGCCTTCCCAGAGGAGTTGAAGCTAATATAGCTGCAAAGGGTCAGCCAACTCCATATTAACCCAACGGATTAGAAATGGGATGTCATCAACCTTTGTGTTCATGTAAAGGCAGGCGACCCAAAACTTTTAGGTAATATAGTGTACATAGTTACTGACACCTATGTGGTTACAGTAAACAGTACACACAGATAGGTTGGTGATGTCTGGACACACAAATCTGCTCTGATCACCTGCAAACAGTGTGGATAGTCTGTCTTAAAGATCTGATTTGAGAAACAAATCTGATTTGCCTGCAGTCTGAACAAAGGCAAACAGTCAGCAATTTTGCAACTCAGGTCAAATTTGAGTCGTAATCCAAGTCTCACATCTACAACTAATTATTATTTTATAAATCAAATATGACATTGTAACATTATTTGCCTCATATTAATCAAAATATTCATTTCCAAACAGACCTGAAGTATGAAAAGCTGAAACACTGATTCTTTTCATCACCATTGATTATGTTACTAATTACATTTATTGTGCAAGATGTCAAAACTAATGACAACTGTCCTTCATTGTCTTCACATCATAGGCCCAAAATAATGTCTTTAAAATATCAATGTTGTGTGAGCCACAGCCCAAAAAGCAGCCAATTTCCACATAACTAAATAGTTTTGTATTTCTGTACTTTATAAATCATTTTAAATGCCAAGCAAAACGGCAATGAACATCTCAGGGCAAAAATAATAATCACGATAATTTCGGTCATTATAGAAATCACGATTATTGACTGACTTAGGAAACATCATGCTTTTATTGAACTTTTCAAATTGAATTCTTCATTTTTTAAATGATTATGCATAATGCTGAAATTCAACAGTGGTGTTCGTCGGGAGATGAAGTTAGTTAAACATATAAATCTGCTAATAAAGACGAACACTGGATATTTTACAAGCACAGTCCAGTTAAAGCTCGGCTTAACACATCTGGTTTAGTATAAATTGTTCGGCTATGAGTCGAGGAAAAGTCTGCTAGCCACTAGGCTTTTTCCTGCAGTGCAAAATGCCATAGGCTTAAACTAATAATGTGATTAGCCAGTTGCAGTTGTTGGAATCGTTTGGAAGCCAAAGTCAAAATTGTGGTTAAAATTTGATTATTGCGCGGCCCTAATCATTTGCAAAACGCCAAGTAAAACACAATAACATACCAAATGGTTCCAGAAACTGGTAGAGCCTCTCTCCTATGGAGATGGATTCAGAGAACTGTCGCATATGATAGTGGATGATAGCTTGATTATAGTACAGCAAGCTATTTTCAACATCGTCCAACCCATCAGCATCCTCTGCTGATGTGTGCACCTAAAAGATAAAGATGAGATGTTTGATGAAACCCAAGACATCATGAAGAAGCAAAGGGCTGTGTTCGTCTAGAACTTTCACTGAAAACAAATTCTACATGAACTGAAAGCATGAGAAAAATACCACCCACATTTCAATAATTACCTGGTTCTTCATTGCCATTAGAGTCTGCTTCAGAGACCCTGTGGTAGTCTGACCGCTTGTGTAAAACTCTACAACAGCTTTATTCATGGCAATCTTGTAGTCCTCTTTGTTAAGCTCTTGCAGGGCTTCAAGGTGTTTGAGAGACTCTTCATACTTCCCAGCCTGTGAGGAAAACAGAGGCCCGTTACACCAAATTTGGAATTTGCAATTAACCAGACACCATCTATACCTGGACCCTCAGAAAAAACATTTCACAGAAGCAAAAATGGTTCAAGAAGAGTCAAAGAGGACGGATCCCTCCTCCAGTAAGGAAAATCGGACTGTTGTAAAGGAAAGCTGCGCTGTAACACCAGCAGACTGAGAACAACCAAAATTGTTGGACTTCATTAGAAAAGATGATTTACCGAAAATGCTTTATATGCACTGGTCGCCATTTCCTTCTCTTGGTCTGTCATTCCAGGGGAGGATGAGCTGTCGTGCTTCACCTCGTTTTGTTCTGTTCAAAACAAAAAAGTCAAACTTACATAACACTGGTCTCCAACCAAGGCTAAACATGCAATTGGGATGAGGAGTGTTGACTGAAGCTACACTCAGTGGCCACTTTATTAGGTACACCTTTCTAATCCTGGGGCAGCTGTGGCTCAGGAGAAAGAGCGGGTTGGCTGTTAACCAGAAGGATGGTTTAATCCCCGGCTCCCCCAGGCTGCGTGTCAAAGTGTCCTTGGGCAAGTGTCCCTACTGAACCCCAAATTGCCCCTGGTGGCTGTTCCACCAGTGTGTGAATGTTAGTTTCTGTTTGAGCACTTAGACTCTTAGTGTTAGCACTTAGTGTATGAATGAAGTAGTGTAAAAGTGCTTTGAGTGGTCGAAAAAGACTAGAAAGGTGCTATACAAGTACGGAGCATTTAAACCTGCCTTTGCTCCCAGAACAGCCTGACTTCTTCATGGCATGGATTCAATGCCATAAACACTCCCTAGAGATTCTGCTCCATGTTGACATGATAGCATCACACAGTTGCTGCAGATTTGTCAGCTGTACATTCATGTTGCAAATGTCTCGTTCCATCACATCCTAAAAGTGCTCTGTTAGATCTGGTGACTGTGGAGGTCATTGGAGTGAACTGAACTCCTCGTCACTTTGAACCATAGACAGCATATTGCTGGACAAAGCCACACCTCTGAGAGCAGTGAAGCCAGTTTTGGACCAATAAAATAGTAAGCTGATGCCAACGGCTACTTCCTGTTGGCACCAGCATCTACTACGCATGATCGCACAACATAACCGTGGTTTGATGACGTAGAACAGCGGCAGAAACAACGTAAATCTGATAGCTGCGCCAACAAAAGTTTCATGGCTCAGTGTGTTTGTCTGACTCAGGTCTTCACAGTTTAATGAGCTCACGTGCATAAGGTTCACCTGCCAAACACTAACGCGGCGTCTCTGATGCAAATAGTTTTTTTAGATTTCCAGAGAGTTTTTAATTTAAGCAATACAGTTACATCTCTCCAGTGCGGCGGAATGTCACAGGGTTTTGACGTCATTTTTGGGCCTACATGGATCCCTACATGGATCCATGCAGGCTTTGATTGGCTTCACTGTTCCAACTGTGGCATACGCCCTTGGGTTGAACCAGCTTGAGATGACCTGTGCTTTGTGATTGCAGTCTCCTAGTTGCTGCTCAGACACCTGTGCGAATATGGGCAATCACTGCTTGTTAAGATTGCAACATTTTTGATGGTTTTGAAAATCACAACAAAATATTCACCACACCAGCAACTGAAACTCTTGACCATGTCTGCATGATTTGATGCACTGACTTGCTGCCACAGGATTGGCTGATGAGACGTTTGCATTGACGAGCAGATGTACCCATCGGTGCCTAGCTAAAAATACCTTATTAACATCATAAAATAAAATAAAAATCAGACATGTGATGGTGTCGCAACCAAAACGTTTGTTCTGATATTACATCAAATTTCTAATATCTTTTAGTCCCTCTTCAATTCGAAATGCATGTCATTTGAGTAACACTGGCGTTACCATCTTTCTGTTTCACGCTGTTTGTTGTTAGCTAACGTCACTCACTGTTGACAGAAGCGCGTGGGATTAATGTACATATTCTTACGTTTTGGTGGATTATATATTCGCCGAAATTACCAAAAGATGCTTACGACTTTAAAATTGGACGTCTGAAGGCATATTTAGGTCGTTAATATTTGTCGATATGTAAGACGCAACATTTCTGAATGAAGTTCTGCCTGAACATGTCTACAGGGAACATGCATCTCGGCTAGGCTAACTGGGACAGGCGTTCAGAAAAGACATTACTTGTGTGCTTAGGCTACAGAGCGCAACATAACCTAGTGACCAACTGCGCTTTACCTGAGAGATCCCCTTACCATTACCATTTTATTACAGACACATTTCTACAGAAAGTGCATCTGTTCAATGAGTTCACGCTAGCTCCAATTGACCATAACTAGCTACCCAGCTAGTGTTAGCTGACACACTCACCTGTATTTTGTGCCATTTCTGGTGCCTTTCAAGGACAGTTAGAAATCCTATATTTGTCGTTAAACTAAGATTAGATTTACGTCGGTTGACCAGCGGGGGAAACGTTACAAAGTATACGTGAATACTTCCCCAGGGTATCACACAGAAGATGGGTAGCCGAAATCTTTCTGGACCGCTCTAACAGATTCTTCTTTGCTGTTTGGTTACAGTTTCCAACCAACGTGGAATAACGCAACACCGCCCCCTCCTGTCTTCTTCTTCTTCTTCTTCTTCTTCTTCTTCTTCTTCTTCTTCTTCCTTTCTGGGACCTTGTCTACTGTTAGCGCATTGCTGCCTTCCACTGGTGATGAAGACAATCTACATTAAGGCTCATCCTACAGTCTATGCTCATATTTTCCAATTTAGGGCCGTGGAAGTGACAGGAAGTGAATTAGTTCCAATGCTCACTCTTTTTGATCAGGACCATCACCCATCAGAACCCCCTCCTGTCATGGACATCAGGAAAATATAGGCTTATGGTTTGATTAGGAATTTGCATGGAACTTCTTCAACATGTACTTTTCCAGTAAAGTAAATTATTCCTTAATACTGAAGTCTGTATAATAATAAAGCAATCTACCTCAATATAGTAAAAAAATATGAAAAAAGAAGATAGGCCTACATCAGTTTGTACAGTTATGATCAATAAATTAAAAAAAATGACAGGCACGGTATCAGATCTGTGATTAAAAAGGTAATGACATGGCTTGAAAATGAAACAGTTAAACTGTTTTTTGCACTCCATCCATCGTCAACCGCTTATCCTGCGTACAGAGTCGCTGGGTGGCTGGAGCCTATCCCAGGCGGAATACACCCTGGACAGGTTGCCAGTCCATCGCAGGGCCACATACAGACAAACAACCACTCACGCCTAAGGACAATTTAGAGACACCAATTAACCTAGGCTGCATGTCTTTGGTTGGTGGGAGGAAGCCGGAGCACGCGGAGAGAACATGCAAACTCCACACAGAAAGGACGTGGCAACCGGGGGTTTGAACCCACAACCTTCTTGCTGTGAGGCAACAGTGCTAACCACTGCACACATTTTAAATAAAAGTTAAAAAACAATGGTCTAGTGTTTTTCTGTGGATTAGTACAATTGGCTGATTATTTTTGTATACAATGTCATAGTCATTTAAATTTATTCATTTAGC
>JALXJV020000015.1:35039090-35077449 GCA_024633595.2 Lepomis macrochirus
CAGCCCTAGTGCACACCACACATAGTCCAGTGCTGCACTTCTGCATTTCCATGTTCACCTTTTCGCTCCATCAACATTACTTTATCAATTAATATTCAGATAATCACTTACTGACATGTATGACTCGATTCAGAGTCGTACAAGTACACTGCAATGCAACTAAGGATCAATTAATTTCCATTGCTGTTATAATGTTGGATGAATGACACATTATAAAAAAACATAATAAAATACCAGGGCTGACCCGGATAGTCAAAGATTCGATGCTTCGATGGGCAGAACCTGATTCGACTGTCAATCTCACAGATGATACCATTTGGCTAGATTGGGAAGCTCAACGTCTCCTTTACATAGATAAGTTAATATGCAGCCTGTTATGATACCAATTTCAGGTCATAACGCTGTAAATAAAAAATATGAAAAGAAAGAAACTTTCAAAAAATATTTTTAAAGAGCGTGAATAAATCTAAAATTTTAACCCTGACCCTTAAGTTAGGGGGTGTCTGCGCGCTTCAGCGTGCGTGCATGCGGCAAACGAGGAAGAGAGACCATCACCTTTGCCGGTGTTAGTGCAGAGTAGTTGGCACTTCGCGGGACGGATCACTAATAAACACTAATTAACCACACAAAGAATATTATATCATTTTTAAACATTTACTTGGAATAGACCCACGAGGAACCGCGAATGTGCATGCCATGCGGCCGAGAACGCATGCATGACAGGGTGCTGCACAAGACAGTTTTATGGCAGGCAAGCAGAGAGAAAGGGTCACAATAAGCCTCAGCCTTGCCATGGTTCTGCTTCGAGGTTTCTGCCTCTTAAAGGAAGTTTTTCCTTGCCTGTGTCAGCCTAGTGCTGCTCTTGGTGGGAAATTGTTGGGCTTCTGTAAATAACTTCAGAGTATGGTCTAGACCTGCTCTTTATGAAAAGCTGCCAGAGATAACTGTTGTTGTGATTTGGCGCTATATAAATAAAATTGAATTGAATTGAATTGAAGCCTTAAGCTGGACATGTAAGATACAGCGAGTAATGAATAGAGACTGCAGCTCTGCAGCTTCTTAAGATTAAAGCAGAGCTACCCTTTGTAACACCCTCCAGCCGCCACACAAAATCAAATGATTGGACTATCGGTTGACTACAGGCAAGACTTGACAATTCTGATTCGACTATGTAAATCCTTAGTCAGGGACAGCCCTATAAAATACAAATAAATAATGCAGACTCACAGCACAGAGAGAGAGAGAGCATGTGGACGAGCGAGAGAGTGAGCCTTATGTTATTCTGCAGTTCTGTGGTTAACGTGTATGAACTGCAGACTGGATTCTGTTAACAGCCGTAGGCAGACAGATTATGGGGTATTGTTTAGAAAATAACGAATTTCTTCCATTTTGGGATAAAGCTGTAATGTAGCAAAATGTGGGGAAAAAAGCTGTGAACACTCTCTGGATGCACTGTATGTATGTATGTATGTATGTATGTGACTTTACACTCATCTGATTAAAATGTTCTTTGTAATGTCTTCTCTTTTAAAAGCCATGTGTTTCACACATAGATTGAAGACATTAACAGTGGATGTACGATGGCACTGTATCGGTCCAACCCTAATGTTTACCTGATGCAGGCACTTGCGGGCCTTGTCGTATTCGCTCCTCAAGCAGTAGGCACTACCCAGGTTGAAGAGCATCATGGCCCGAGCTGATGTCACGCTGCTGGGGTAACACTGGGGAGTCTGCTTCCCTGCTAACACACACACACACACACACACACACACACCCAGGACAGGGAGCTTTTATAGTAAAATTTTTGATACTTTAACTTATTCTTTTGTCTTAATATGTAGCTTCAAGTAGATCAGAATTTAATTTTATTATTATAATTATTTTGACTGATGCATTACATCATTTTAAAATTCCTGTTAAAACATTGTACGTAATGTCAATTTATTTCAATAGCACATTTAAAACAACAACAGTTGACCAAAGTGCTGAACAGGATCAATGTCAAATACATAACTAACAAGTAAAAAATTTCCACAGCCAAAGTGAATCACAGGGAAACAAAACAACACATTAAAACATCAGAAACCAGGTTAATAGCTACTGCAAAATGGTGCATCTTAAGCAGCGATTTAACCATTTGTGGGGTCTGTGCAGCTTTAATATGCATGGGGAGCCTGTTCCATCAGACTGCAAAGGCTCTTATTTTTTAGCTTTGATCTCGGGACATCCAAGAGCAGCTGATTTGTTGACCTCAGTGTTCAAACTGGAGAATGGTGGTGTAAGAGATCAGCCAGATGAGGTGGTGCCAGACCATTTAGGGCCTTAAAACAAGCAATAAAATCTATCCAATAACAGACAGGTAGCCAGAGGAGGGAGGCCAAGACAGGCGTTATGTGTTCATGCTGTTTTTGGTAAAAGGTGAGCAGCTGCGTTTTGGACTAACTGGAGGCGATTTAAAGATTTCTGATGTAGACCCATGTATAATGAAGTACAATAATCCAGCTGAGCAGTAATAAAAACATGTATGACTTTTTCAAGGTCTTTGGGAGGAAGATAGGCCTTTATTTTAACTAGAAGTCTTAACTGGAAGAATCTGGTCTGATTTACTTATTGAAGGTGAATGAGGTGTCAAAAATAACACCAAGATATAGGTGTGATTACATTAATAAGATACAAATCATGCATAAAGGTTTAAACAAGGTGGACTCACATGACTCGACAGGCTCGCCTCCTTTATCAGACCCTGTTGAGAAAAAAACAAAGCAAGGATTAAGGAAACAAGACTGAATCATATGTTGTGTAGAGTAATGTGTAAAACCCACAGACCTTGGTCTTGTTCGCTGGTCAGAACTCCCATTGACACATCGCTGACATTCTCTGGGTTGAGGTGAGCAATAGCATCAGAGATCCTGTCTAATGAGATGAGGGCTTCAGCAGCGTAGAGGTGACCCAGGAACCTGAACACACAGCAGGAGACAAACACTGCTCTCAGTGTGGGCATCTGTGGCTGCAGTAGAAAGACTGATGAGTGAACCAACAGCTGGCTTTGAGAAATAGACCCAACACTTACTTGAGGGATCCAGACACCTTGGTTTGATGGAGTAGTTTCTCAGCATGGTTTAGAGCCATCAGGTTGTCTCCCAGTCCTAACGCCACATAGGCACTACAGGCCAGAATGGAGCACCTACACATCAAACAGTTGATATCAGTGATTAGTGTACAGCACTCTGGGTTAAACAGGTTATTTAAAAGAGGTGGTATTATGCTTTTGGCTTTCCGCTCTCCTTTATTGAGTTATATACCTTTGTTGTGCATGTAGTATCTTTGCAAAGTGAAAAGTCCACCTCAAAAGGAGTTCCTTTTGTTCTCCCACAGAAAACTTGTGGGAGCTCTCAACTACCTGAAAACAGCTGGTTTGTAGTCCAGCCTTTTCTTCCCTTTCTGGTGAAAACACACGCCATAATGCCATATCGTCCAGTCCCATTAGCCACCAGTAGGGCTGGACGACATGGCCAAAAAATATTATCACGATAAAAGTTTTCCTTTGTTAGATATCTGTTGATATCTATCTGTGTTGGATCCCTTCACAAATCTGAGGTAGAACATTCAAAACCAACCAGTCAGTGGACATACCAGCTTCTCACTGACCCGCCCTACTCTGCTTCTGATTGGCTAGTATTCCTTAACAAGGAATTGTGCATGTGCTCCAAACAAAGATCATTTAGAGGCAAGATGTATCACTCCACAGCTACAAAAAGCCTTCAACACAGGGTGAAAAGAGGAGCTGCAGCAATGTGCAGTATGACAAAGAATTTGGTGTTTTTTTTAAATGAAACCATGTAAACCTGTTCTGGTACAACCTCAAAATAAGAGTAAGAACCTGAAAATGAGCATAATATGACCTCTTTAATGTTGCTGAATAGCGGAACTGAGGGGAGAAGAGAAAATCTGAAGGGAAGTCTCATTACCTGAGGTTTTCTACCTCTTGTTTTCTGAGAGGAGACGATGGAGCTGCAGACAAGAACTTATCAGCCTCCTGACCTTTCCCACTGTAAAACACACAGCAGCATGAACAAACATCAGAATGATCATCAGATCATAAACACTGATCAACTGTGAAAAGGGCGATTATGAGCTATATGATGTACAGTACTGATATGATGAATTATTATAGGTTATATTGAATACTATATTTCAGTCTATGGAGACCCATTTACAGTTGAGCACCAGTAGACAGCAGAAACCTGATATTTCTACTGGTCTATATGATGACACACAGGTATAGTTACATACTGTGATGAATTAAACACTAATGCAGAAAACATTCACTCCCACAGCATCTGTGAATCTGCCAATACATTAAGGTCAATTTGTTTTAAGCACTTTCTCCAGTGAAGCATGTGTTGCTATATGTATAAGTAGCAAAGGAGGGAGGTGACATGATTCCTCCAGACTTCCCTTTCAGGAACTGATATGTAGAAGGGCGAGACATGTTTCTCAACAATGTTCCAGAGCGTACAAAATCAGAAGCTGGCTCTCTATACTTAACCCTAGACATCACCATATGTTGAACATGTGTTGAGGTCTAAGGTGCTCTGATAGTGTGTTGTTTGTTTGGGTGTGATTTTGTGTGTGTGACCTGCAGGCATCACTGTTTTCACTGCCGCTCTCGGTGCTTCCTGACTGACTGGAGCTCTTGGAGCCGTTCTCTGCCTTGGTGTCCTGCTGCTGGTGTTCAGGCAGCAACAGCAGAGCGTTCCTCAGGCAGATTGCTGCAAACTCCATACTGGCTACTGGGATAGCTGCTGACTGGCCCTCACTGTACAAAGCACAGACACACATTCAGTACAGTACTTTGCTAGCCGTTTCCCTCTGCCCAAAGTCTTTATGCTACACTAGGCTATGCTAAGTGACACCCAGCTCTATCATAGTTAATGCACAGTCATGAGATATGTACAGACAGACATGAATATATCTTCTTACTTGTGGCAAGAAAGCAAATGTTAAAGATTAACAGCCTCTTTACACTAGCTAACAGTAGGTGCATTCGAGATGACGGCAACTGACTTTCGCTGACTTCATAGTCTAACATCAGCTGCAGGGCTGGCTATAGAAACAGCGCCGTAAAGTGGGACACATTCTACCTGTGTGAACTTACTGTGAGCTGAGATCAATGACTGATCTCGCGGCAATTGCAAAGAAAAATGCCCCAAGACCAGGCAAAAGTGTGGTTCCAACTTTGTGCAGCCTGAGAAAAGCAACTTCAGCCGCCGGACTCGGCGCTGCCTTGCTCCCGCTGAGGTTTTAATGTCATGTGACATGGTGATGTTTTGCAGCGCGCTAAAGTCGGACACGATTTCTAACCAGCATGCCTTATTTTAAGTCCAGCATGCATCACATTAAGTCAGCGCTGCGCCGCATGAAGTCAAACGCTCCTAGTGTCAAGAACTAACATGAAGCATTGCTGCCCTCTACTGGACAGTAAAGGTTAATGTCTACATCAGTAGTTTCACTTGTTCTGTTCAGGGCTGGAGGATGGCCTTATTGGAGTTGATACTGACCTGTAGATAGTATTCTGGGTAGACTGGGATGCCAGCACAATCTTGCGATGGTAGCCCTGCCCAACAGTAGACTGAACTATACCTTTTTTACAAGGTAAACCTTTGCTCTCCTGCTCTGACCCCTGTAAACATAAAACACAGAGACCATGAAATAACTTAACATAACATATCTTCATTGTTCCAGAACTTACCCCACATTTAAAAAAAAAAAAATCATATATATGCAAAATGACAAGCTAAACTGAAATCAGGAACTACATCAGTTAAGTCATACCCCTTGTTAGCTGAGATGCAGCACTCGCAAGTCGCAGCCACAGTCGAGGGTTAGAGTGGTAAACCTGCACCGCCTCCATCAGACACTCAAATGCTGCCAGTGGCCTCGCCAATGTGCAGCAGCTGAATCCAGCAGTTATACAGCAGCTCATAGCTTTGTTGGCTAGTAGAGCACACATGGGGATACCTGTGAACTTCTTAGCTGCTTAATAAAAAAGTAAAAGTAACAGAAGAGAGGGACTTGTTACTATTTGGTGACCCACATGTTACAATCCAATGTATTTTTCTAATTGGTTTAGTTCAATAAGTACACAATAAGATAGCATGGCTGTGCACATGTTTGAATGATTCCAACATATTTGAAAAGTAACAACAGATGTTAATAATATATTCAGAGCTTTCATGTAACGCCACATCCCAAGGAAAACGCTCCCTTGGAGGACCAAAAAAAACGCTATTTTCCGCTGCCCACCAACCAGAAAGTAAGTGAAATACTGTTACTTTGAGTTTATTAATTTTATGCTACCAAAATGCTGCATGGTTGTTGTGCTTTCGGATGCACTAATCAATGAGGAGGCAACCCTGAGCTGTGTTAAGTGAGGAATTCCCTACATGGTAAACGTAAACATTACCGCAGTCGAGCGGCGGCAGGGACCTGGCGGTTTTTAACTGCAGAAATAGGCTACGGCAGCAGGTGCTGTATACGGATCGCAAGTGCCCAACACTTGCAGTTTGTGTCCATATCTATTTTTTTCTCTTGAGTTGAGAGGTGATCCAGTAGTATGTAAAATATCGTCTAATTATAGTTGGACAAAATTGCAGAAAATATCCAGATATAATTTTTTGTCAATACACCCCTAGCTACATTTTTACATCCACCTTTCAAGCCTACAGGAGGTGAGTGCTTGATAAGATGAATTAAGGCCTTTTCACACGGGAAGCGACACTCCGCCTATGTGCTCCTCATGTGAACAGACGCTGTGACAGAAGCGTAACCAGAAGGCGGTCAATAGGTAGTAACCACGGCAACGGTTTCTGTGCGCCACTGTATTCCCTCTTAGCCTAGCTTAAAGTAAAACTTTGAGTAAAGTTAATGAATTACGAGGCTCATAAACCGCTTCCTGTGTGAAAAGGCCTTTATATGTAGATGAGTGTCAGCAGATTCAGGAGACAGTGCTTGTGACCCACATTGTCCGTTGTCTCCCAGCTGTGTGCAGGTGTGGTCGTTCTCTTGCAGCGCCTTCTTGAAGTAGAAAATGCCTAGGTTATGTTTCCCCATTGCAAAGTGAATGCAGCCCAGATTGTTCCAGAACATACATCGAACACATTCACCTGAATGAGAGAAGTCAGGACATGAGCACAATCCATCATCTGGCACATAAAAATCATCAAATGTGACTGCTAAAGATACATCTCCAATGAAGACGTCCACAGCACCATTTAGCCAATAATAACACATTAACAGTCCTAACCAGGGTTACTCACACCAAAATTAGCTGTATGGCTTTTTGACATTAAGCTTATAGAGGATGCCATCAATCATGAGAGGTACAGTAGTTCTCACCTGTCTTGATGGGTCCAGGATGCTCTGCTATGTTGGAGCTGTTCAACAGCTTCACTGCTTTCCGGTAGTTTCCTCTCAGGTACTCAAAATTACTTTTGAGGAAGAGTGAGGGTGCAGACTGAGGGAGGGGAAAGGAAACAAAGGTCAGAAAGATAACAGGAGACGGGGTGTGCAGTGATGGCACTTTTCCACATGAACCAACCCCCCCAAAACTCATTCTTTTGTTATAAAGTTGTGTTTTTGTACAGCAAGTGATGCCTGGCTCCAGAAGCACTATGCTCTGGTGGCTGCATAAAAACTGAGAAAGCTTTTCATGCAAACATTTTTTAATTGTTTTCCAGCAAATGACAAACTCTAAAATGAAATTAAGAATACTTACAAAATGACTTTTTGTCTATTGTTGGGCCAGATACTGGTATAAAGGTCACGCACAGCCCAATACATATCATTTAAAAACACTTAAACATCCATTTTCATTGGCACTTTAAACAGTAACTACACACCCAAATTCTGCAAGCTCCCTCCCTCCCAGCATTTTCCAAAATGCAGCAGAGGACTGCACAGGACAACTACTCTAGGGGACACAGCCTTGTAGTTACATAGTGTGTGACACGGGAGGTAAGGAGACACTGACCACTGACAGACTGAGCATGCTCAGCACAGCAGAAACAGCCAAATGGAGCTGGTAGTAAGAGCTCAGTGTGCGTGCTGGAAAGCCGCCCTGGCCGCCATCACGTGTGGACCTTAGTACAAGTTTCTGTGTCGTACTTGTGTTGAGCTAGCAGATCAGAGATGCTCCAGTGTGTGTGCAGGTCTGTCTATCATGTGATTATCATCAAGGGAAAGAATGCAGTCAATAAGGCGGGACATCATGGTCCGGTAGGCCCAATGTACATAAGCACAACAATTTCTACGTCCGCTGGAAAGCTGTGCAGTCAGGAGGGGTTTTTGTAGCCGGGAAAGCAACAGTGCTGACCCAAATACACAAAGTTAAACTACAAGCTAAAGGTAACCTACAACTATTAAGACTGGAGAAAACAAATTAACAACTCAGCGTTTATCCTGCCTCAGGATGGGGCCTTGGGGGCGGACTTCGCAACAGTAAGCGTGATGGGTACATCGCTGTACAGTAAAGGTAAAGAATTACCTTATGACCCAAATCTATGCATTTTCTTGTTATTTCTGACCATTTGATGAACAAAATATATCCACAACCTGGTGAAGTAAGTATAGTATAAATAAATGTATTTATAAACATTATAACATTAAATTAAAAGTATAATGTTTGTATAATAATATATTTAAAAAGGTTACACTTTATTTAGATAGTCTGCCTGAACATAGTTTATGAGTTAAAATTCAACAATTCAACCGTTTCACAAATAAAACCATTTTCTGACATTACACCACTGCAGTTAAGTTTTGATTAGGGCTAATGTTGGTGTATTCATTATGAGTTCAGATCATACTATAGGCTGCTATATAGCTTACCAATGGTATAATAGTAATTCCAGTTGGACAAAACTATCATTTTGGTGGGTTGTTTTAGTCAATAAATTGCTCTACATAGTGGTTAGTCTCTCATTTGTTTATGCAAAGTATTACCTTGTCAATAAAGTTTACTGTAGGTGTCACCCTTTTTTTAATGTCCCGCCTACTCCAGGCTTTCATTGGTCATAGGGCAGTGCAATATGAAAAAAAATGTATATCCCGATATAGGTCATTTCATATCCTAATAACGATATATATCCCGATATAGAACATTTTTTGTAAATTCAATGAAATACGGCATTTCCAACTGTAACTCGGGATATTTCTCTGCATCATAAAGTGGAGGAATGCGATTCTGGAGAAATCCAACACTAGTTAAGTAATTTAACTGATATTAGCTAGGTCGCGGATTAGCAAACTGACACTACTTTCCTGCTGCAAAGCTAAGAGGGCGAGACGCTCCCAGAGCAGCACAGCTGCTGCAGACAACGCACACTCATCACAACAACAGCATGCGGTGAACTATAATGTAAGCTCTATGTCTGTGGGCAAGTCATTTAACGTTACTGACTGACATACACATCATGGATACTACTGCTGGATAGAGTTGTGTGGCTCGTTTATTATTTTTAATGCAAATTTCTTCCCTGCAAGACCGGCACGTGTGGAAGAACGGACCACTGTCACTTCACAGTGACAGAAGCTTCCTGTCAGCGACCTGATGCGAACGCTTAAGTCACTGAAATCTACATTCTATTGAACAGCCAGCAGGGGGCGACTCTTCTGTTTTCAAAAAGAAGTCAAGCTCAATTTGAAATAATGGTAAAATGACCCTGCTTCTTTACCCCAGAAAACACTTTCCTGATGAGTTTATGGTCTCAGTCGCCATTTTCACGTCTTCTTCAATACAAAATGATGTTCATTTAGTAAATTATGGTCCCATTTACTTTAAAATAGACCACAAAGCAGAGTATGATTTAAGGCGGATTATCTATGATTGACAAGTCGTTACCATGGCAACCTGTCAATCAGGCTAGAGCCCACTCGTACCCACAGCACTGTGTAAATTTAACCAGTGCCGTTGAAAAAGCTTATTAGGAGTCAGCTGTTTACTTTCTCTGGTGAGAACATTTAGTTTTCAGACTGTTGTTCTCTAGAGAAACTTATCAGCCTGTTAAAATGGCAGTTAACCTGACTTACAGTTGCACCTAGCTAAGCAAGCTAGCTAGCTCCGCACACGGCCAGGCCATTAGCTCCACCGTCTCGTCCAAATATGGTCAATTCCGGGCACTTCCTGGTTGCAAAAACTCAACATGGCGGCGACCTATCGGCCAAACACAAGGCTTCAAAACTGCAGTCCACAAACCAACGGGTGACGCCATGATGACTACGCCCACTTCTTATATACTGTCTATGCTCTAGCCTGATTGACAGGTCGCCATGGTAGTGACTAGTCAATCACAGATAATCCCGCCCTAAATCATACTCTGCTTTATGAGCCATTTTCATCTAAATGGGACCATAATTTACTAAATGAACATCATGTTGTATTAAAGAATACTTGAAACAAGCGATCGAGACCAAAAACGCATTAGGAAAGTGTTCACTGAGGTAGTAAATCAGGTGAGAAGTTGGTATTTCTAGTACAATGTTTCCCATATGTTCATTTATTTGTCACGGCCGCCACAGACTGATTTTTGATTTTTCCCTCGCTCTCTCTCTCTCTCTCTCTCACATGAGCAAAGCTGCATCAAATCTGTCCAACACTGTCAGTGTTGGAGACCCAGCTTAAAAAAAATATTATTAGCAAGCATGTAAGAAGCCTAGCTAATAAGGAGACTAAGGTTTTGAGGCTAGCACGCTGTATATAGGTGGTAGTCAATATCGACTGCACACACAAAGTGTGTACTTGCATTATTATGCTATTATATTCTCATAGTGTCATAAAATAAATAAAATTTAATAGCAATTATTTCTATGACATTATATTGTCCAACAAAAGTAGTTATCGTGAATGGGCCTACTGAGAGAGCTAAACCACTCTGTACTGGAAATAATGGCTTTTAAGAGTGTTGATGTTGATGTTGTTGTATAACCATGCCGTACTATGCCGTAGTATTACTTCACTTAGTCAGCTTCTGTGTTTATTGTTTTGGGGCCTATAAAAGAGTTCTTTTTGTGTTTGTTCCATGTGAATGCACGGTGGCAGATGGTGTCTGTGCTGACAAGTTGCCACTCAGTGGGGAAGGACCATGATGTTTTCTAAAACAAATCATTTACATATCCCATATAGCTGCTGAACGATGTTATGAAATAGCTGAGACTCACATTCCCTGCTGTGTTCATCACTGATTTGATCTCCCTTTTACAGGCCTTGGAAGATTTCATCTGGATGTAGGCTCTCACTTTGTACTGTAAAGGAAACAAAAATCAGTCAAAGTCACCAGAATGGAGAATGAAACAGAAACAGTGGATGGTAAAATCTGTCAGCTCTTGCCTGGTGCATCTTGGATTTGGCTGCTTCGATCATAGCTGTGAACTCTGCCTTCTGGTTTGCTCCATCTTTGTTTGAACTGTTGTTCTGGAATCAAGCACAGTACTCAATAAAAGTAACAACAATAAAACGTAACCTGTATACTGAAACTTACTCAAACTTTGCTTGTTTGACTGACTTCTTGATAGAGACCACCTTCACTTAGTGGCCTCAGACACAACTACACTTATTAATTCAATTCTTCCCAGTTGTAGCTGTTCAAGTGGCACAGCACAGATATTTAGTTTGTTTAGTTAGATAACAGAATATAACACTTTACTTTAAGTGTGGTCTGAAGAATTCACTCAGACAAAGAATTTCTGTAGCAGAAAGTAATTCAAATGAAAACTGTTGACAGAGGTCTGTGTATTATCCACTTCAATGGGGACACACAGCTGTTGAGTTGTTTTAAAATGTTTTAATGCTGAGATCACCACCGCCACACTAAATCCCATTCATCTCCATTTAATTAGGATGAAGGCAGATATGCCAGAGGCAAATTTCTTAAACAAGTGGGTTAAACAGAGAAGGTGCCAATGAGCATTTGTTTTATTAGATTTCATTAGTGATTTACCGCGAACCACAGATCTCAGCAAAGCAAAGTAAAGCAAAGTAAAATGCTAGCATACTGAAAACAAGAGCAGGTTGTGTAAAACTGTAATTTTCTTTTTATGACAACGTATTGCAGTAGGGTACCTCTCCTTTGCCGTTCTTGTTGCTTCCTTGGACAGACACTTTGTCCAGCACAGCCAGCAGATGGAGGGCCTTCTCTGGCTGGAAGGTGAGCAGGTACAGATCCACCAGCAGGAAGCACACCGCCTGAGCAAACTTCTCTTCTAGAACAAATACAACAATGACTCCATGCCAAACTCAAGGCAGACACATCTCAGTATATCACTGTTAGAATAACTGGAATACTGTGGTGTCCTGTCCAGTCCATCACACAAGGTGAAATTTTAAAGTCGCATGACGCTGTGTTTCAATAACCTATCAGAGTTGTTATCTCAAGAACAGGGCGTAGAGAGCTTCATGGAATGGGTTTCCATAGCTGAGCAGCATCCAAGCCTTACATCACCAAGTGAAATGCAAAGTGTCAGATGCAGTGGTGTAAAACACGCCGCTACTGGACACTAGAGCAGTGGAGACGTGTTCTCGGGAGTGACGAATCCTGCTTCTCTCTCTGGCAATCTGATGGACCATTATGGTGTGGGGTTGTTTTTCAGGGGTTGGGCTTGGCCCCTTAGTTCCAGTGAAAGGAACTGTTAATGTTTCAGCATACCAAGACATTTTGGACAATTTCATGCTCCCAACTTTGTGGAAACAGCTTGGGACGGCTCCTTCCTGTTCCAACATGATTAGCACCAGTGCACAAAGCAGGTCCATAAGACATGGATGAGCGACTTTGATGTGGAGAATTTGACTGGCCTGCACAGAGTCCTGACCACAACCTGACAGAACACCTTTTGGATGAATTTGAGCAGAGACTGTGACCCAGGCCTTCTCATCCAACCTGACCTCACAAATACGCTTCTAGAAGGAGGGTCAAAAATTCCCATGAACACACTCCTAAACCTTGTGGACAGCCTTCCCAGAGGAGTTGAAGCTAATATAGCTGCAAAGGGTCAGCCAACTCCATATTAACCCAACGGATTAGAAATGGGATGTCATCAACCTTTGTGTTCATGTAAAGGCAGGCGACCCAAAACTTTTAGGTAATATAGTGTACATAGTTACTGACACCTATGTGGTTACAGTAAACAGTACACGCAGTAAATCACGCAGATAGGTTGGTGATGTCTGGACACACAAATCTGCTCTGATCACCTGCAAACAGTGTGGATAGTCTCTCTTAAAGATCTGATTTGAGAAAGAAATCTGATTTGCCTGCAGTCTGAACAAAGGCAAATAGTCAGCAATTTTGCAACTCAGGTCAAATTTGAGTCGTAATCCAAGTCTCACATCTACAACTAATTATTATTTTATAAATCAAATATGACATTGTAACATTATTTGCCTCATATTAATCAAAATATTCATTTCCAAACAGACCTGCAGTATGAAAAGCTGAAACACTGATTCTTTTCATCACCATTGATTATGTTACTAATTACATTTATTGTGCAAGATGTCAAAACTAATGACAACTGTCCTTCACTGTCTTCACATCATAGGCCCAAAATAATGTCTTTAAAATATCAATGTTGTGTGAGCCACAGCCCAAAAAGCAGCCAATTTCTACATAACTAAGTAGTTTTGTATTTCTGTACTTTATAAATCATTTTAAATGCCAAGCAAAACGACAATGAACATCTCAGGGCAAAAGTAATAATCACGATAATTTCGGTCATTATAGAAATCACGATTATTGACTGACTTAGGAAACATCATGCTTTTATTGAACTTTTCAAATTGAATTCTTAATTTTTTAAATGATTATGCATAATGCTGAAATTCAACAGTGGTGTTCGTCGGGAGATGAAGTTAGTTAAACATATAAATCTGCTAATAAAGACGAACACTGTGGATATTTTACAAGCACAGTCCAGGTAAAGCTCGGCTTAACACATCTGGTTTAGTATAAATTGTTCGGCTATGAGTCGAGGAAAAGTCTGCTAGCCACTAGGCTTTTTCCTGCAGTGCAAAATGCCATAGGCTTAAACTAATAATGTGATTAGCCAGTTGCAGTTGTTGGAATCGTTTGGAAGCCAAAGTCGAAATTGTGGTTAAAATTTGATTATTGCGCGGCCCTAATCATTTGCAAAACGCCAAGTAAAACACAATAACATACCAAATGGTTCCAGAAACTGGTAGAGCCTCTCTCCTATGGAGATGGATTCAGAGAACTGTCGCATATGATAGTGGATGATAGCTTGATTATAGTACAGCAAGCTATTTTCAACATCGTCCAACCCATCAGCATCCTCTGCTGATGTGTGCACCTAAAAGATAAAGATGAGATGTTTGATGAAACCCAAGACATCATGAAGAAGCAAAGGGCTGTGTTCGTCTAGAACTTTCACTGAAAACAAATTCTACATGAACTGAAAGCATGAGAAAAATACCACCCACATTTCAATAATTACCTGGTTCTTCATTGCCATTAGAGTCTGCTTCAGAGACCCTGTGGTAGTCTGACCGCTTGTGTAAAACTCTACAACAGCTTTATTCATGGCAATCTTGTAGTCCTCTTTGTTAAGCTCTTGCAGGGCTTCAAGGTGTTTGAGAGACTCTTCATACTTCCCAGCCTGTGAGGAAAACAGAGGCCCGTTACACCAAATTTGGAATTTGCAATTAACCAGACACCATCTATACCTGGACCCTCAGAAAAACATTTCACAGAAGCAAAAATGGTTCAAGAAGAGCCAAAGAGGACGGATCCCTCCTCCAGTAAGGAAAATCGGACTGTTGTAAAGGAAAGCTGCGCTGTAACACCAGCAGACTGAGAACAACCAAAATTGTTGGACTTCATTAGAAAAGATGATTTACCGAAAATGCTTTATATGCACTGGTCGCCATTTCCTTCTCTTGGTCTGTCATTCCAGGGAGGATGAGCTGTCGTGCTTCACCTCGCTTTGTTCTGTTCAAAACAAAAAAGTCAAACTTACATAACACTGGTCTCCAACCAAGGCTAAACATGCAATTGGGATGAGGAGTGTTGACTGAAGCTACACTCAGTGGCCACTTTATTAGGTACACCTTTCTAATCCTGGGGCAGCTGTGGCTCAGGAGAAAGAGCGGGTTGGCTGTTAACCAGAAGGATGGTTTAATCCCCGGCTCCCCCAGCCTGCGTGTCAAAGTGTCCTTGGGCAAGTGTCCCTACTGAACCCCAAATTGCCCCTGGTGGCTGTTCCACCAGTGTGTGAATGTTAGTTTCTGTTTGAGCACTTAGACTCTTAGTGTTAGCACTTAGTGTATGAATGAAGTAGTGTAAAAGCGCTTTGAGTGGTCGAAAAGACTAGAAAGGTGCTATACAAGTACGGAGCATTTAAACCTGCCTTTGCTCCCAGAACAGCCTGACTTCTTCATGGCATGGATTCAATGCCATAAACACTCCCTAGAGATTCTGCTCCATGTTGACATGATAGCATCACACAGTTGCTGCAGATTTGTCAGCTGTACATTCATGTTGCAAATGTCTCGTTCCATCACATCCTAAAAGTGCTCTGTTAGATCTGGTGACTGTGGAGGTCATTGGAGTGAACTGAACTCTTCGTCACTTTGAACCATAGACAGCATATTGCTGGACAAAGCCACACCTCTGAGAGCAGTGAAGCCAGTTTTGGACCAATAAAATAGTAAGCTGATGCCAACGGCTACTTCCTGTTGGCACCAGCATCTACTACGCATGATCGCACAACATAACCGTGGTTTGATGACGTAGAGTAGCAGCAGAAACAACGTAAATCTGATAGCTGCGCCAACAAAAAGTTTCATGGCTCAGTGTGTTTGTCTGACTCAGGTCTTCACAGTTTAATGAGCTCACGTACAAGGTTCACCTGCCGAACACTAACGCGGCGTCTCTGATGCAAATAGTTTTTTTAGATTTACAGAGAGTTTTTAATTTAAGCAATACAGTTACATCTCTCCAGTGCGGCGGAATGTCACAGGGTTTTGACGTCATTTTTGGGCCTACATGGATCCATGCAGGCTTTGATTGGCTTCACTGTTCCAACTGTGGCATACGCCCTTGGGTTGAACCAGCTTGAGATGACCTGTGCTTTGTGATTGCAGTCTCCTAGTTGCTGCTCAGACACCTGTGCGAATATGGGCAATCACTGCTTGTTAAGATTGCAACATTTTTGATGGTTTTGAAAATCACAACAAAATATTCACCACACCAGCAACTGAAACTCTTGACCATGTCTGCATGATTTGATGCACTGACTTGCTGCCACAGGATTGGCTGATGAGACGTTTGCATTGACGAGCAGATGTACCCATCGGTGCCTAGCTAAAAATACCTTATTAACATCATAAAATAAAATAAAAATCAGACATGTGATGGTGTCGCAACCAAAACGTTTGTTCTGATATTACATCAAATTTCTAATATCTTTTTAGTCCCCTCTTCAATTCGAAATGCATGTAATTTGAGTAACACTGGCGTTACCATCTTTCTGTTTCACGCTGTTTGTTGTTAGCTAACGTCACTCACTGTTGACAGAAGCGCGTGGGATTAATGTACATATTCTTACGTTTTGGTGGATTATATATTCGCCGAAATTACCAAAAGATGCTTACGACTTTAAAATTGGACGTCTGAAGGCATATTTAGGTCGTTAATATTTGTCGATATGTAAGACGCAACATTTCTGAATGAAGTTCTGCCTGAACATGTCTACAGGGAACATGCATCTCGGCTAGGCTAACTGGGACAGGCGTTCAGAAAAGACATTACTTGTGTGCTTAGGCTACAGAGCGCAACATAACCTAGTGACCAACTGCGCTTTACCTGAGAGATCCCCTTACCATTACCATTTTATTACAGACACATTTCTACAGAAAGTGCATCTGTTCAATGAGTTCACGCTAGCTCCAATTGACCATAACTAGCTACCCAGCTAGTGTTAGCTGACACACTCACCTGTATTTTGTGCCATTTCTGGTGCCTTTCAAGGACAGTTAGAAATCCTATATTTGTCGTTAAACTAAGATTAGATTTACGTCGGTTGACCAGCGGGGGAAACGTTACAAAGTATACGTGAATACTTCCCCAGGGTATCACACAGAAGATGGGTAGCCGAAATCTTTCTGGACCGCTCTAACAGATTCTTCTTTGCTGTTTGGTTACAGTTTCCAACCAACGTGGAATAACGCAACACCGCCCCCTCCTGTCTTCTTCTTCTTCTTCTTCTTCCTTTCTGGGACCTTGTCTACTGTTAGCGCATTGCTGCCTTCCACTGGTGATGAAGACAATCTACATTAAGGCTCATCCTACAGTCTATGCTTCATATTTTCCAATTTAGGGCCGTGGAAGTGACAGGAAGTGAATTAGTTCCAATGCTCACTCTTTTTGATCAGGACCATCACCCATCCGAACCCCCTCCTGTCATGGACATCAGGAAAATATAGGCTTATGGTTTGATTAGGAATTTGCATGGAACTTCTTCAACATGTACTTTTCCAGTAAAGTAAATTATTCCTTAATACGAGTCTGTATAATAATAAAGCAATCTACCTCAATATAGTAAAAAAATATGAAAAAAGAAGATAGGCCTACATCAGTTTGTACAGTTATGATCAATAAATTAAAAAAATGACAGGCACGGTATCAGATCTGTGATTAAAAAGGTAATGACATGGCTTGAAAATGAAACAGTTAAACTGTTTTTGCACTCCATCCATCGTCAACCGCTTATCCTGCGTACAGGGTCGCCGGGTGGCTGGAGCCTATCCCAGGCGGAATACACCCTGGACAGGTTGCCAGTCCATCACAGGGCCACATACAGACAAACAACCACTCACACCTAAGGACAATTTAGAGACACCAATTAACCTAGGCTGCATGTCTTTGGTTGGTGGGAGGAAGCCGGAGCACGCGGAGAAAACATGCAAACTCCACACAGAAAGGCCGGGGCAACCGGGGGTTTGAACCCACAACCTTCTTGCTGTGAGGCAACAGTGCTAACCACTGCACACATTTTAAATAAAAGTTAAAAAACAATGGTCTAGTGTTTTTCTGTGGATTAGTACAATTGGCTGATTATTTTTGTATACAATGTCATAGTCATTTAAATTTATTCATTTAGCTGACGCTTTTATCCAAAGCGTCTTACAATTGCTGTACATGTCAGAGGTCGCACGCCTCAGGAGCAACTAGGGTTCTTCCTCCGGGACACAATGGTGGATGGGTCACAGTAGGGGGTTAAACCCAGGTCTCTCACACCAAAGGCACAGTCTTATCCATTGCGCCATCGCTACCCCACAAGTCAAATATTAGTCAAGATAGTCAAATAAATATACATACTAACATGACATTTCACATCAATGTTTACACTGTCAATGTTGTTAATCAACGTTGAACTGTTATATTGATCAATTAATGGGAAACAAGTCAATCATGAAAAGGCTTTATTTTTGCGATCAGAAGTGGTTAGAGCTTGAATCAGCTTCTTAACAAACAGCTATGACCATAGACCAGTAGAAGAGAACAATATACTCAAAGGCAAAAGGAAATATTTGAGCTGCTCATACAACAACACAGAGCAAGCCAATGGCCACCAAGAGAAACGTCTGTTTTTGAAGGTGACCTTTTGAAGTTCAAAATGTTCATGCAAGCCTGTGAGCACACTGTGTGGACGAGAAAGTTGCATCTAAAGGGGACTGCATGTACTTTTTGCAAGGATACACCAGAGGACGCCCTTCTACAAAGCCGTTTACACATGAGTGCGGAGAGAGGCTGACTGCAGCTGACCTTTGCCCACTTGATAGTCTAACTGCGGGAGCTTATTGTGTGCTGAGATCAGTAACTGCCCAGGTAAACGTGTGCTTCCATCTGTGCAGCAGAAGAAAAGCAACTTTTGTTTGATCATACTTTTGTTGCCAGCAGTTAGACATTAATGGCTGTGTGATGTTTTATTTTTAGGGGACAGCAACTGTTACACTTATACAAGCTGTTCACTCACTACTTTACATTGGAGCAAAGTGTAATTTCTTCAGTGTTGTTAGATGAAAAGATAGAATCAAATATTTACAAAAATGTGAGGGGTGTACTCACTTTTGTGATATACTGTATACAATTGCCATACTGATCAAATTAAACAAACATCTTCTTTAATTCTGTGATAACTGAACTGTGGCAAAGTGGTGGGGTCTGGTGGCTATCACCTAGAAGATTTTGAGCATTAAACTCTGGACATTTTCTGCACCAATTTATTGTGTCTGTCAGGATTTGGTGTGTGGTGGTAGTGAGCAGATAGTAGGACCCAATTGCAGGACACGGAGAGGGGCAGGTAAGTTCAGTGAAGGTAAGTTTAATGAACAAAAAGCGAGCACACTTACAAACTAGTGGCTGAGTCCAAGGCATCCAAAAGAAATAAACAATCCAAGGCAAACAAGGAAATCCAACAGAAGAATACAGAACAGGGGCCCGTTCTTCGTACGTTGCTTAAAACATCCGAGATCAAATGAGACATCCAGGATAATATCATCGGCCTAATCATGATCTGGCTAATTGGGTTCTTCGAACACACCTGCCGGTTAAGATTAGTATAGCTGGATTGAGTTATCGGAGATAATTGCGCGTTCATGCGCTGGTTTAAAAGGGGACATGTATCGATAGTAGAAACATTGATCAGCAACGCTGCTATTGGCTGTTCACCATGGCCAAAGAGCTCCAGTTTTTTCTCCGCTGCAGAGCAAGAGTTATTGCTGGAAGGATACACGGAATTTGAAAACTTAATTAAAACGCCAGGGAACACCTCAAAGTCTGCAAAGCCAGGAGAGAGGGCTGGCAAAAGTTGCAGACAAATTAAATGCGTAAGTGCTCCATGTTATGGTTCTATCACTTATTGCAGTATATATTCTTGTATTTTAATAATTTCATAATTGCTTAATGTCAGAGCCACCTCAGGACCCACAAGAACATGGGAACAAGTAAAAGTGAAATACAAGAATATTCTTCAAAATGGTAATCTTTTCTACTTCTGCTGTTTATTCTCTGTTCCCGAAATAAATGTTAAAATATGTGTTTGTCTGTTTATAACAGCAACCAAGAAAAAGGCAGAGCAGAAAAAAACAGGTGGTGGTCCTGCACCCCCACATTATACCTCGGCAGAAGAGCTGGCCCTTGGTTTAAACGTGAACCGACCCATTGTGGAGGGCATCCTTGGGGGCAGCTCTTCCTTAGACCAAAACCCAGGGACCAGTAGCAACACCTTCTTTACTGGTAAATGAGTTTCAAATCATCTTGCTACACTGTAAAGAAGTTGTTGCTGCATTAAATTAAGTGGCTATAATCCAAATAGCATTTCAACTGATAAATATTGAGTAGTGATTAATTGCTTTGTCTTGTAAAGGTGAAAACTGCATAACTTAATGTAAAACTATTTTGCAATATGTTATTGATCACATTTTTTCCTAGTGTAGTTTATTGTAATGCCATTGTGTTCTCCTCTTTTGTGCAGTTTTACATAATACACCAACACTTTTACCTGTTCCCAAGCAAGTGGTGGCTGAAGCATGTGCAGTAAGTGGACTTTTTCTAACTGTACATCAAAAGCAAAGAAAGTGGAACATTTTGTAATACCCATTGGTGTCTTTTGCACAGGACAGTGACAAAACCCTCTCAGATGACTGTCCTTTGGAGGAAGTACTTGTAAGTGCATAAATAACCGCTTAATTTATAGTTGTGTACATATAATTTCTGACTACAATATGATTTGCAGGAGGAAAGGCCAGACAGGCCTACAGACAGGCCTACAGCGCAAAGTGATACAGAGGTGGGCAGTGTAGTATATTTCCTTTTTCACTTCTGTTGCATGAGCCTTGTTTGGTAATGCTTTCTATCCAAAAATGGCACAGGGTGATATCCGTACCCTATATAAACAGAATCTACAACAGAAGATTGAGTATCTTGACCTGAAAAAACAAAAATTAAGGGGAGAAATCGAACTTGACACCTTAAGGAAGAAAAAACTGGCACTAGAGATTGAGTTACTTCAAAAGGAACTTCAGAGTAAGTACTAATACATTATTTCACAGAGTACTATTGCTGACCTTGGATAACAATATATCTTATTGCAGGCAAAAGATGACCATCACTGGCTTTTCCTGACAAAGAATAATTGAAATAAAAATCAAGGAACTAAGCATGTTGTCTTGTCTTCTATTCATTTAATGAATGTTTTTGTGAGAACAAAAACAAGAAATCAAAAATGGTGTTCCACAATTCTGTCCCGTGCAGCTCTGCCACTAGGTTGGTCCAAGTGCACTGGCTGGAGGTCATCATCGAGCTGCACCTCCACCACAGGGGTCCTCTCCTTTCTGATGGTGGCAATGTTGTGAAGAATGGCACATGCAACAATAATGTCACAGGCCCTGTCAGGTGCAACCCTCAGACCCTTCAGACACTGAAATCTTTCCTTTAGTTGCCCAAAGGTCATTTCAATGCGTGCCCTTGTCCTGGCTAGAGCTGCATTGTACCGGGTTTGTGGTCCGGGGTTTGGGTCAGGGAATGGCGTTAGAAAATACTGCCTGCAGGCATAGCCTCGGTCACCAAGCAGGATCCTGTCATAAGCACCTGGGGAAAAATGCAGTTTTGTTAGGCTCAGAATACATGTGTCATACAGTAAGCTTGATATAAAAATTTCTTACCACGTTCAAATAATGTGCATAAATGTGACTCTCTGAAAATCCTGGAGTCATGCACAGAACCAGGCCATTTTGCTTCCACATTTGTGATTTATGACATTGAGTCACACACCATCTAAGATACAGTATTTTAATCAGTCATCTGCACACTTTGATTACTTTTTTTATTATTTGAGATATCACTAATCTGGAATAATGACAATAGTAATGTAGCCTACCTGCACATTTACACTGAAATCCCTTTCGGTTCACAAAATCCCCTTCATTGGGGCCTGGTGGGGCCTTGATGGGGACGTGTGTGCAGTCAACGGCACCAATCACGTTAGGGAAGCCTGAGGAACAAACACTGTAAGTCCTACTTTTTGGCATGATCATGGTTGCATGATCTTCATTAACAATTGTAATGTACCTGCAATGGCAAAAAAATTCTGCTTCACAATCTGTGGTCTGAAGTAGCTTGGGAATACCACAAAACCCCCTAAAAACTGCTTGAGTGCCAGATACACTTTGCACGACAGACTGCACTTTTCCCCAAGTTTTCCGCATCTCCAATAGTGTAAAGGAACGTGCCACTCGCAAAGAATCTCAGGGCAATGCACACAGTTTGTGCCGTTGTTAAGGCCCGACTCCGACGAGTCAAACTTTTGACATGCGGTTCCAACAAATTAATGATGTATATGACACCCTCACGAGAAAAACGATATCTCTCAATAAGAATATCATCGCGCTGCGCTAATGGATCCTGTCTATCTCGCAATACGCGATTAATTGAAAAGCTCTTCGAATTATTCTGCCACCTTCAGCAACAGGTTCTTCT
The DNA here is from genome assembly GCA_024633595.2 of Lepomis macrochirus. Classification (NCBI taxonomy): domain Eukaryota; kingdom Metazoa; phylum Chordata; class Actinopteri; order Centrarchiformes; family Centrarchidae; genus Lepomis; species Lepomis macrochirus. Next base: position 35,061,641 of record JALXJV020000015.1, read on the forward strand.
CGTAAAAACGGACAAGACATGGCTGCGAACGACTTCCCCTATCACCTCCGCTTATAAAGCCGGGATCTAATCCTGTTGACATGAAATAAGCCTGCTCATGAGCAGGTTCAAGCTTACGCACCTGTTGCTATGACAGCAAGTCCAGGATGAGCATCGAAGAACCAAACAATCCAAGATCATGCCAAATCGGCAACAATCAAATCCAGCTAAGTGAGTTAGCCACGTACGAAGAACGGGCCCCGGGTCATAATCCAAAATCAAAAGACTGACAGGGAACAAGCAACACGAGGTGAACAGACAGACTAAGGCACACACTCTAGGCAATGACCCGACAAAGACAGAGGGAAAGACCAAACATTTAACACCAGGGACTAACGAGCAGGGCGGGAGCACACAGGTGACAGACATGAGACTAACAAGACAATCAGGCAGGGAGAGAGCAAGGGAAAAGAGAGAGACAGCCAGAACACAAGTTACAGACATTAAACAGACCAACTAGCACAAGACAGAACCCCAAAACTCAACAGACCAGAAATAATGAATACAAGAACCCCAACTAAGTACAAGTAACTAAAACCCAGACTCCCCAACAAGACACACAGACAGGATCGTGACAGTGTCAATGTATTTATTTATCGAAAAAGAAACACAACATGGCAGGTGACATTTTAAAATATAAAATGTTTTATTTTTTTTATTTTAATATAATGCAGTAATTGTTGTTGTGGGTTTTTTTTACTTACATTTACTTTTTTTGGACAATGCGCATTTGTTTCCTCTATTTAAATTGCATTGCATGATTTTTATTTTGCAAATAAATTTTCTCAAAGGATTTAAATGTGTTATTTAACATTTCATATTGCAAGCTATTTTTCAGGACATTTTTAACAAATGCTTTCATTGTGGTGGGGCCTTCCACCGCGTCTCCAATAACACATTTAGCTTACATCAGCTAGGACCATGCAAGCACATGATAAAGTTAGCTAGCTAGCCATGCAGACACCTGGATCAGAAAACCACAGGTCCAATCCACCAACCTTACCCTATTTAAACAGAGGGTAAACCGCTGTAACAACAGCTGTATAGATATAATCTGATTTACATCGTCTCTGACTGTTTACAGGCAACAGCCTTAATGGAAAGAAACTATGATGCCTCGGGGACAGCTCCGGTTTTTATCCATTGGCTTACATACATAACAGAATCAGCTCAGTCTTATGAGGAGTTGCATGAGCATGAGGTTTAAAAGGAGAGAGAAATTGCGAGGCCCCCTGGTGGCCAAGGCCCCCAATTGTCCATCTTTGCTCTATGGTAAAACCACCTATGTCTGCAACTGGGAATTTGCTCTTCTGAAGTAATGTGCCATGTGTTTATGGCCATACAAGGCAACCTATTTAATATGTAAATTCTTCATAAAAGTGGGGGCGCATTACTTGGTTTCCACTCTGCTGTCATGGAGTGTAGCTTTATGTCGGCAGCTGTATGCAAATGACATTATCTAAAGTTGATGTAGCTTACATATTAGCCACATAGCTTTATGTGGATTGTCATGTCATTGTTTATCACAAGTGCGTGTGAGGGGGGGCAGGGAGGGGTGACAGCATTCAATCGTAACATTTTTTAATTAGCAATAAGTCACGTTATTGGTTGCTTATGAAGCAGTAAGTTTTACATGCAATCAAAGTTAAGATGAAACAAATAAATCAGACATTGCACAGGCAATTTATTGATATTCCGACCGCTGTGGTCCTGACTGGTCTTGAAATACAATCCCACATCCTCAATGTTTGAGACAGAGACAAGACTGAGTACATATGTGGTCGATTCCGAGACGAGACCCTGAAATTCAAAAAGTGATCTCAAGACAGGTCTTGAGTCAAATCTGTTAAAGGTCATATGCAAAGGTCGTAGTCTCCAACCAGCAGCAACCCCCCCCCTCCACTCAAGACCTTGTCACCCAACCTCAAGGCCTTTTTCTTCTGATTTAACAGTGTTTACATGTGAAAGCAAAGCATCGAGAAGACTGGCTCCCTGCCTACAGTCAGGAGAGCCATGAAACTGTAGCCAGTGGTGGCCTCCTGATCTTCTAATGAAGAAACCTTAACAGTCTGGAAGTTAGCCTTGGTGTCAGCAGGGAGGTTTTGGACACACTCTACGAGAAATTTCAAGAAGTGAAAGACAGACAGTGAAACGTGAAAACGCTGAGTGGCCCATGCAGCCAGCAGTCATTTCCTGTCTGCTGTTCTTTCACAGCTACAAAACAAACAAAACACATCTGTCAAGCCTGTCTGCCTCTCTTCTCTTCAGGCTCCTCCTTCAGTCAGCTTCTTTACTCATCATATCTGCTCCTTCTCCAGAGGAAAGTCCCTGCTGTGCTGTCACTAAAATAAAAGGACTACAACTTCACTCCACTTCCTGTTCTCTCACATTTGCATCCCTCTTTGTATGCTTTCCTCTGAGCTCTACTGCGTCTACAGCACAGTGCTCCTGCTGGTCTAGTTTTTATGATTACGAGTCTGTGTACTTTGACAGTGAGTAGATCAGGAATGCAGCCTGAAACTATTTCATGATGGCAAAAACAAACAATATGAAATATAATATATGAAATGAGAAGTAGGAAACTTCATTTGTTACTCATGCACATACATTCTCCATGCACAATAAATTTCATTTCTGTGTGTTGCATTCAGCAAGGATCAAATTAACCATTTTGATCTAGAATGTGCAAAGAGGAGAAACAAACATCCAGTAATTCTGGATGTTTGCACACATTCTACTGAAATGTTTCCATGGAGACCATACTGTCGCAAAGACAGAAAGCCACAGTAGAGAGTGGAGTGGAAAAGAGGTCACATCCTCTTGGTGGTTTCTCTTTTCTATTACAAGCGTGACACTACAGCACTCTGGCGTTATACAGGAAGCTGTGAAATATCCTCTAGACATATGAGACACATCATTATCTGCTGATGGTTTTGATGGCCTGCCTAATATCTTTGGTGTTGTTGGTGTTGAGGTCTCTCTCCAGTCACTGCTGATGTCTCAGCTTCGCCCATGTGATGCCTGGTGGTTTTGTACTGGACCAATTTCAAAAATTGTTGTCCCAATTAGTGACATAGAACCAAAAACAAATACTGTTACCCCTTTAAAATCAGTTTGCCCTGATTTTTTACTACAGGACTGACAGGTTGTCACCTATTTAAAATAAACACATTGGTGTGCGTGTATGTATGCAGTCCACCAGCAATGCTCAGGAAGTGGTCTAGTAGTGAAGTTTCCTGATGCAGACTTGGTAAAGAAGTCATTTAGTGCACATAAGTCACACATGAATATCTGACTTTTCACTCTGGTGACTGTTGCTGTGGTTCATGTTCAATTGATAGCACTGATCTCCTTTCAGTCAAGTTCCCAACTGCCCTTTACACACTAGATGTTAGTGTGTGCCATGCTGCTGTTTGATCTCTGGTTAGGATCTGACGCAGGTAGAAGTCTCATCAAATCATTGGTCTCATATGCTTTCTTGAAACAAAAACTACTTTCATCATTAAGTACATAGAGCACTTTCCACCTCTAATGAGAAAAGCGGTCGAGTGGGTGCACACACTGCTTTCTTCAGACAGACATCCAGGTGACGTGCTAATGGCGTCATCTCTGCCTGTGTGAATTTAAAAGCTCCCTGAATGAGCATATTGTTGTTTGCTGCAGGGCACATTTGATTGATAAATTTACTTCCTTGTCATCCCATGTATAAAGAAACAAATGGATACCACTCGGCTGACTTATGCTTCATACAAACAGCGACCAAACTGAAAATGTAATTTCACAGTACAGTGAGACATCAGTCTAAGCTGAGTAGGCTGTAGAATGTGAGTAATGTTATTTTCTGTATTTAACAGTAAAGGTCTTATTTCAGTGCCACATGCTCTGATTTAAGAGACAGCTCATCGCGTCCTCTTTGGAATGTTAAGGACTTAAAATACCCTGATTGTGGGACAATTTTACTGATCATGACATATGACATTTTTATTTATCAGGTACAGGGAATGTACAGTTTTTAGTATTATTTATTATCATGACAACTGTCCACATTTCAGATTTCATTTTTTTCCTGAAATTTGGTTCAGACGGTCTCCTCAGGATGAACTGTAACTTGGTTATTTCTTAACTTTTTTATCTAATGCCATCATTAGGTCAGGACATCAGTCTCAGCTGTAGGCTGTGGCTCAGGAGTCAGGAGTAGGTCGTCCATTGGCGGTCTGTCCACATGTTAAAGTGTCCTTGGGCAAGTCACTGAAACCCAAACTGCTCCCGATGGTCAGGCCACCACCTTGCATGAAACTCTAGCTCGCTGCCATCTGTTTGTGAGTGTGTCAATGAGAGGCTAATTGTAATGCCCTTTGGGAAAAGGCACTGTATAAATGTATTAGTGATAATTAGAATTTCACTAATAGGACCGCTCCAAGTTAGAGATGATATGTGATCATGTTGCAAGGAGGGGTTGAGGGGAGAGGGATGAGAAGAGGTTGCGGGGAGAGGGATGAGAAGGGGTCGAGGGGAGAGGGATGAGAAGGGGTCGAGGGGAGAGGGATGAAGGTGTCGAGAGAAGAGGGATGAAGGTGTCGAGCGGGTTGCTTAGGATTCGGTGGCTGGAGCGGCTAGGAACCCGAGGGGTTGAGACTCAGGGTGGGGGCTCGTCTCATAAGCAGCTTGGTCTTATGAACCCCCCTGTGGTTCCTATTGTAGAAGAAGACAAAATAATCACTAAGCAGAATTATGTATTTTTTAGCGTGCATGTCTTTCATGGTGGGAGGAAGCCGGAGCGCCCAGGGGATGCTCACTCGAGAGGGGAGAATGTGCAACTGTGCGGAGAGAGGCCTGCACTGAGCGAGGTCTAAACTCAGAACCTTCTGCTGTAAGGCCGCAGTGCTGCCCATTGAAAGAGGTGAACAAGCTGGGTTTGGGTGGGAGGGATGTGAGAACTGAGAAACGGGAGAGAAAACGGTTTAAGACAGCTTATGTACGTAGCGCTTGTGGCTGGATTTGAGAAGCACAGGTGGATGGAATCAGTGGAGTACGGGTGGTTGATTGGAGGTATTGAATGAAGCGCAGGTGGTAGGATGAGTGAGGGAGGCGTGGTCCTGTTCCTGAACCTCAGTTTACAAAACTCCATATGTTAGCATGCTAACATATAGACTGAAGTAAAAAAAACTCAAAGCAACACAGTGCCACAGCGTGGCAGTAGAATCTTAAGGGCACCCAGTGGCATTTGAGGTGGTGATGGCACAGTGGATAAGACCCTTGCCCTTGGTGTGAGAGACCTTGGTTCAACTCCCCACTAATGTGTCCCTGAGCAAGAGAAAGTGTTAACTGAATGTGTAAATGTCATGTGACACACCTGCACACCAGAAGCATCTTGTGAGTGTGAGTCATCGTTTGAAATCCTCTCCTATTTCTTAGCTTTGACACATCACCTCTTCAAAATGTTTATTTATTTTATTATACTCACTCTCCAGATCAACACATAAATACTTTCACTGCTTCTTCTCCCTGCATGGAGCATCTGGTGTGTGCTATGGATGTCAACAGTTACACATGCAGTGAAAGTCGACAAACTTGAACGAGGTCTTGGTCATTGTTTGGTGGAATCTGAAGGCTTATGGATTCAGTTTGTATTTTCTTCAGTTTCTTTCTTCTTCAGCCAGCTGCAACTTGTGATCAACTATGTCCAATTAAATGCAAAGTGATTTTTATTTTCAGTATTTATTCTTCCTAATTTCACTGACAGGCGTTCTCTTTTTCAGGAACACATGCACACATTCACACCTGCGAGCTGGGGAGTGGTCACAGAAGCTGCCCCAGGTGCTGCTCTTTCACTTTTCCCATCAGATCTGGCAAGTCTGGACCAAACTAAAACCTCTGATCTCACTTCGTAACTTTTATGACATCACAATTAGCACAAAGACATAATATATCATGTGATGATGGTGATGCTGAGGACTGGAATCATGATGTTGATACAGCTCATCCCCCATATTGTCCACATTCCTCCATATTAAAAAAATAGTTTGTCAGCATTTCTATATCAAGGAGCAGTTTTATGGCAAGACTGGATGTTCTACTTGATACTTAAGCTAATAGGTTATCCTTTAAAAGCAAAAGCAAATCGTACACCTGTCACTACCACTTGGCTCTGTGGATAAATGCCAGACCTGCACTATGTGCAGTTTACTGATGTTATCAGTAGAATCTATCAGTAAAACCGTAACACAGACAATCCTGTGAGACGTGATAAACTTCCTCACAGCGGAATCACACCATCATCTACAAAATGAAGAACAGCAGGATTGTCGTCAGCAGGCTCGTCTGACTTGATTGAAGTCATCCTCATCATCTCCTTGTCGGTCTCGTGGAAGTTCTCCACATACCTGTGCAAGGTGCTATAGTAGTGGTCCTTGGTGCTGAACTTGTAGAGGGAGGAGATCTTCTTCCAGTCCATGTTGGAAGGAGTGATGATGTTTTCAGGTGGTGTCTGTTTGAAGAAGCTCGTCAGGTTCCTCTCAGCAAGCTCTTTGGCATGTTTAGTGGTGTATGAATCAAACATGTTCCTTTCCTCCTGAGCATACGCCCTCCAGAACTTGAGCTGCAGGTAGCTGATGGGGGAGGTACACCGAGCCACACATATTAGTAGCAGGTTGATCAACATGACAGAGGAGATGACCAGCCAACCCAGTATCTGGTGTCACACACAGGTACAAATATAGGAGATGTTAAAATCAGTTTCAACACTTACAGATTTGTCACACATTGGTTGGCGAAAATGAAAAGAAAATGAAATTGTACAATAACAACATAACTATGTTTTATGCATGTTCATGGCTACAACTGACAAAGAGAAGTAACAGAAAAATGGCTTAATTACAAAACTGAAGATTATTATTTTTATTATTTTAAAGTTTATTTGTTAGGGACAGATGATATAAACATAGATTATTATACAACAATTATCCAACACACAACTTCACAGAATTTATAGCTACTGCTAATTTCCAATGCTCATCCCTAGAAGGGCTTTTAACATTACATAACATAGCACAAACATGTATACCACCTACTGATCCCTCCCTCCACCCCCCATCCCTACACATGACTACGATTACTACAAAACTTCTTCAATTTAGTTTGAAATTGTTGATGATTTTGTTCTGTTTTTTTGCAGAAATCAATAGGCACCTCGTTCAAGATCTTAGCTCCCTTAATTGAAAAGGAAGTCTGGCTGAAGGATGTTTTCCTATAAGATATTTTGCAGGTCCCTGCAGTTGTATTTTTTGATGACCTTGAAAACACTTCATGATGAGGTTTGCGTTTGCAAATGCAGTATAGTTATCAAAACTCAACATGTTCAGGTCTCTTAGGACGTGACAATGATGTGATCTAATGGGTCTTTTGTTTTTTAGTGCACGATTGTATAATCTTTCCGGTTTAATCACCCCTATATCTTCCTGTGACCATGAGGTAACACAGTAACCCAAGTGTGAGAAAATCATTGTGTGAACAAATGTTTTGGCTGCATCAAATGTTAATGTTAGGATCTGTAATGTCAGCAAGTCAGTCCTGAGTGTTCGTCCCTGACTATTTAGAGATGAGATAATTTCAGTACCTACTTCCTCCCTGATCAGGCACATTCAGAATATATAGAGAAAAACTGATTTTGAGCTAAGAATGTAAGTTTTTTGACCCAGAATATATTTTGTTTAGAACCTGTACTGTTGCAGATAAAAGTATACGATTAGAAAGAGTAAAATGTAGACATGCTGCTATTGCGTACCATTTAGTACCAGCCCACTTTAGGTACTGACTGACTGATTAAGAATATACACACATTGACATACACAGAGGATTACATTGGTGCTATTTGTAGTGAACAAATGTGGGTACTTTGTATAAAGTGCTACAACCATACCCGGTCTCCCTAGAACAAAACACAATATTTAACCAAACAACAAAACAAATCTATGAACATAAATCACAACAACCTGTATACATTAGGACTGTATAATTTTAAATATGTGCAATTATATTCTATCTATTATATGCTACTATTTATTTCTTGTTACTTGTCCACTTGTCTCTTGACATAGAAGCTATAATAAAACTGCAAAACATGTATCTGGTGGGGTGTGTGTGTGTATAATATTCTTAATATACCCACACTGAAGTTTACCATTTTCATTTCAGCACTGACCTGAGACTGAGCTCTGAGGGTGAGCAGCACATCCTCTCTGCTGTTAGCCTGTCCGATGCTGCTGCCTGTCCGGCAGGGGAACTTGTACAGCTCCGTCTGGCACTGGTCAGGAGACATCTCTCTACATACATGCTTGTTGAAAGTGCTCACATTGGTTCCAGTCATCGCACACTCATAGTAGTTCCCATTGAGCAGAGCCACAGCAATCCAGCTGGAAGGCGCCACCAGCGCAGTAATGCTGATCTGGAAGAGGGCCGTCCCGGTGGCAATCAGCCTCCTCCAGCGACACAGCTTGGCCCTGTGCTGGCACAGACCTGTCAACGTTTTCCACATCTTCCTACTTAGGATGTAACCCAGCAGCAACAGAGCTAGAGCAGGCACCAGCATGAACACCATGCCGTACAGGAAGTTCAGTTCATTGCAGGGACATTTGAACACAGCTGAGGAAAAGATCTGCTCCCCTCCTGCTGTCAGCATAGCGATCAACCCGAAACCGAGGTTAGTCTGTTTGTTGGCAATATCCAGAACCGTCTTAAACTTATCCATTTCTGACTGCTGTGTAAAAGAGCGATCACGCTTTCACTTCCACGTCTGTCGTCACCACTCAGTCATGCTTCAGAGGGGAAACCACATGCAGTGACTGCAAGAGAGAAGTTTTCCCCTCAGATCAAAGAATTCTGGCAATAGTAGACTGGTTTGAAAATTATCTGTCAGGTCTAGGGCCCATATTGTTTTAAATTTATGTAAACAACCTCTGTGATAATTTAGCATATGCTATGTTACATATTTACGCTGATGACACTGTTATTTACTGTACTGCGTCATCTGCTGCATAAGCCCTTGATCTCTTGCAGTCTGCTTTTAAAATTGTTAAGTTGGTCCTAAATGCAAAAAAATCCAAGGTAAACTATTCTCATATTGAAGACAAGTTCAAGCATTTCAACTTTTGAAACTCGTATTCCTGCTCGACACCCAGCGGCGTCATTAGCCATGTTTTTTGAAAAGCCCCGGACAAAATGTGGCCTATTTAAATGTTGAGGGAGGAAAAAATGTTGCTTGAAAAAGAGCCTCAATATTACAGACTTTTCTTTTGTGCTGCTGTTACATCTAGCTGATGGGTGGGTACATCTAATGTACTCTTAATTTTGCTACATTTTCCATTCATACCTTTTATAACTGAACCAGTCTGTAATCTGCATTTTGCTTCATTAACAGAAATGAGCTCATCGGGCTGTGCGCGCGCAGTTACACGCAGTAAAGCGCTGGTCGGGGCTTGTCACAGTCGCAGAGCTGGACAGATGGAAACATTTAGAAAGTCAGGCAAATATCTTCTCAGTTTAAGCCTTAAACTGAGAAGTAACCTAAAAAAAAACTTAAACTTTTTTGTTCTACTAATACAACTGAAACCCAATGAGCCACACCATGGACCTGGTGGCCTGTTTGGAAAGCAGCCTGCGTCGCTCTTTAACAAGTCGGCAAGTGAAACACTTTCACTTTCCATTAACGGCGAATTAAAAGCGTCTTTAGTCTCTGCAAATGAAGTCTACACACTGTAAGATCTGTGTCAGATGATCACTGCATTGACTGAGATATATTAAAAGTGTCCTGTTGTTGAACAGAGCATCGCTTTGGACATCAGCATGTTTGTTTTCTTTAATACACATCGGCTGGGGCGCCGTAAAGGGGGGGTAAACGATGACGATTCTCGGGGCCCATGACTAAGAGGGGGCCCAGAGAAGCCCCCAATAAAATTGTGGTGCTAAAAAAATATATTTGATGGTAAAAATTATTAACTTAAAATTATTCTATTTGCTGTTTCCTGGTGTCAAAAAAATGTATTTGTTTAGGAAACACAAACGTCCGTGGGCCCCTCTCCCCCTCTCGATTATCATAAAATGGTTCAGTCCGCCCAAATTGTATCCAGGCAACACAAGCAGCTTGACTTCACTTATAGCGCCGGCAGAATATCAACTTGACAGAAGAGGAAGTGAAAATGCCTCAGGACCGCCCGTGACAATGATCGTAGCCTCACGGCACTTTTCTGTCGCTGCACGCGACGCTTTGTACATGAGGTCCCAGGTCTCTACGGTAGCATTTTTTCGACAAGTTAGCATCGCTTCGATAGAGCAGGGTGCAGCGGGTGCACGGCTTTGCCTCACATGCAGCCGGTGTCGGCATCTTTGTACGAGGCTCCGCCCACTTTCAGCACCCTGCCGCGGTCCACGCTGTTCCACCTGTCTTGCAAGCTAGTTTTAATGAAAATTCATGTAGTTTTAGGAAAAGTCAGGGAGCAGCAAGGCTTTGTGATTTATTTAGACAAAGTTATTGACTATGCAAATTTCAAAACGGTCAAAATGATGCCTTGTTCTTTCTAGTGTTAAAGATAATTACCATACGTTTGAATGTTGCGGTTAAAATGACTGCTGGTGGCCGTTCTAGTGTTAAAAGTGCATGTCAATTTTCTCCCCATGTTAGGTCAAGAAAACGCTGGAAAAAATAACAATACACAGTTTCAGTTAAACGTTCAAAGCAGTCAAAAGCACTATGTCAAAATCATGCCTCGTTCCAAACAGAATCAAATGAACCAGCAGCTGCAACTGGTCCGGCCCGGACCAGTTGCTGCTGCTGGTTCATTTGATGTATTATATATAGTATATGCAAGTTCTGCTTAAATTATTAGAAATTTTATATGGCCATTTTGTTTTATGGTGGTGTTTTCTTGCTGAGATTTTTTTTTTCACCACAGATTGTAATTTCTGTTTTTTAAATTGAAGAGTTTTATTTTGAAATTTCAGTATCAGTGTTGAAGCAAATAAATATAAATACATTTCATTGTATTAAGAGTGCTCAGTGTTTCCGTTACATTTCAACTGTCATGTTAAAAATATTAGGTTAGATTAGATTAACTTTATTGTCATTGCCATTGTACAGTACAAATATGTACAATACATACATACAAATATAAATATATGTGAATACACTATATATGACACATGTACAGCTATGCACAGTATATACATTATACAGTACTGAAGTAGTGCAGTATTAATTCAATTCAATTCAATTCAATTTTATTTATATAGCGCCAAATCACAACAACAGTTATCTCACAGCGCTTTTCATAAAGAGCAGGTCTAGACCGTACTCTGAAGTTATTTACAGAAGCCCAACAATTCCCACCAAGAGCAGCACTAGGCGACACAGGCAAGGAAAAACTTCCTTTTAAGAGGCAGAAACCTCGAGCAGAACCATGGCTCAGGGTGGGCGGCCATCTGCCTCGACCGGTTGGGGGTGAGGGGGAGAGAGAGAGAGAGAGAGCAAGAGAGAGAGAGAGAGAGAGAGAGAGCAGAGGGAGGCAACCTACACAGTATACACATAGCGGTACAGACAATAAAGGTGATGGTGCTATAGACTGAATGAAAAATGGTACAGATATTTATAGTAATGTTAATGATAATAATAATAACACTAATAATAGCAATAGGACTAGTAATAGCAATTGCAACTGTAGCAGAGGGCGTCGAGCAGGAACACGGGGGCAGCAGAAGACTCCCAACCACAGATCCAGACTCCACAGCTCCAGAGCCAGCAACACCCGCAGGAAGCAACAGGAGGGGGAAGCACACGACCACGGGAGAGGGAGAAAAAATCGAGTTAGCAACATGCATTAATGGGATGAGGTTGCACTCAGAGAGAGAGAGAAGAGGAGAGAGGAGCTCAGTGCATCATGGGAAATCCAGTCTAGGCCTATAGCAGCATAATTAAGGGATGGTTCAGGACTTACCCGGGCCAGCCTTAACTATAAGCTTTATCAAAAAGGAAAGTCTTAAGCCTACTCTTAAATGTAGAGACGGTGTCTGCCTCCCGAACCAAAACTGGAACCTGGTTCCACAGGAGAGGAGCCTGATAGCTGAACGCTCTGGCTCCCATTCTTCTTTTGAAGACTCTAGGAACCTCAAGCAACCCTGCATTCTGGGAGCGCAGTGCTCTGGTGGGGTAGTAAGGTACTATGAGCTCTTTAAGATAAGATGGTGCCTGACCATTAAGAGCTTTGTATGTGAGAAGAAGGATTTTAAATTCTATTCTGGATTTTACAGGAAGCCAATGCAGAGAAGCTAAGACAGGAGAGATATGATCTCTGCATAACAATGAAAGTTTACAGAGGACAAATTACGGGTGTGGACATGGGATGGAGTTCAATTGTCTGATTGACCTAAATATGTGAGAATGATAGTCAAAATACCATATAAGCGCATGATTTTATGTAAATTAATAGGAAAAAAGTCTCAGCTGTGTTGGGGGCCCTGTCAAGATTCTTTTCATGGGGCCCAAAATCCTTAGCAGTGCCCCAGCACATCGGTTACTATTTGTTTTAGCGATGTCCGATGGTGAGTCCATAAACAGAATGTCGCCGGTGAAACTGATCCTTCACTCAGCAGAGAGAGAGAGAGAGAGAGAGAGAGAGAAAATGTGGAGGATAAAACAGCCCTGTTTGGTTTTACGCATGACGCACAACTTCCTCTGTATGCAGGTTTACCTGCTTCAACAACAAGCTGCTCTCGTGTTACTGCCACAATAAGTCTTTGCGTTGTGAAGATTATTTAGATGCTTCAGGAATAATCAGATTGTATTGGCAGCCTGTGCTACTGCAGAGCAAGCGGTTTGGTTGGCTACATCTCCATAATAAAAGGCACAGGTAACAAAAGTTGGCTGGGCACCAAAACAGATGTTTTAAAGTGATCTTATCAACACCTTCATGGAGATTTAAAAAAGGAAAATAATTGTAGAAACAGCTAAATTACAGATAATCAGCTTCTTCACTGCATTTGCAGGAATATTTTAATGGGCTACTTAAAAATAAACTCATCAAGTTGCCTAGTCTGATGCAATAAACAGGTTTACTCTGATAGCCTATATCTTGACCTTTCCTGATGTGGGCTGTGATCCTGTGCATAAAAAAAACATCCCTACACTAGTGGTGCAACAGGTTGCAGAATCCGCGGTATGGATCCCATCCACATGGTGCAGCATGCAGGTGGACCGTGGATTGATTACAAAGTCCATGATGATTTATCCTGTTTGACCTCTCAAAATATTCCCTTATTCTGGAAATGTCAGAGAACCCAGTTTGATTCTGTGCAGAACTTTGAATATGAGCAGAAAACCTGCTGAAATACAGGAACTATTAAAGTCCAGGAGTTTATAACAGAATTAAAATGATTTCATTTATTATTGATGAAGTGAAAAGGTGCCACATGCACATTTAAAGAAGTTACCTCAGTCAGTCACGCCTGTGTGTGTTGATTCAGCAGTGATGATACAATTTTAGATTTTGAATTGTTTTATTAAACCTTTATTAAACCAGAAAAAATGTTTTACCAAGAGTGTCCTGGCCAAGGCAGGCAGGAGTACAATTGCACATTAAGATAAGAATAAATGATCATTTACAAGGTCATAAAATATCCAAATGTTCTTAAATATTCACCTAAATTCAGCAACAACGACGATCAAAAGAGCAATCAGTTGTAACATCTAAAGGCAGAATTGCCAGCCTTCAAGTCATTGAAAAGCAACAGTGAAACAAAGATACCGCCCCCTGTGGGCTACCTCAATTTTGTGTGTCCCTTTACATAAATAATTTCCACAATAAAGGGATGCAGAAAATGCAGAAATTGGTGCTAAAAAACACCAGAATGCAGGAAACTAAGTGTTTAACATTCAAAATTTTCTGGGGGAGTACCCCAAAACCCTCCAGTTCATACTGTTACAGTTTTGTTGTTATATAAGGCTATTTGATTTAAACACAACATTACAATTTAGCAGACATGACACAGTTTAGTGTTGCTTTCTTGTGCCATATAAGTAAAGTATGTTTACTATTGCTTTAATGCTTGGTGGTGGGTCAATTATTATGTGAAGATATGAAGATTTATGGGCTGGGCTAAGTCCCCAATGTTTCAAGATCCTAACAACGCCCCTGTCGACACCCTCTGCTACAATTACAATTATTGTTAGTAGTCTTATTGCTATTATTACTGTTATTATTATTATTAATATTACAATTATTATCATTAATACTACTATAAATATATGTACAATTTTTCATTCAGTCTATAGCAAAATCGCCTTTACTGTCTGTACCTCTATGTGTATACTGTGTAGGCTGCTTCCCTCCCCTCTCTCTCTTTCTCTCTGTTGCTCTCTTACCCTCTCTCTCTCTCTCTCTCTCTCTCCCCAACCGGTCGAGGCAGATGACGGCCCACCCTGAGCCATGGTTCTGCTCGAGGTTTCTGCCTCTTAAAAGGAAGTTTTACCTTGCCTGTGTCACCTAGTGCTGCTCTTGGTGGGAATTGTTGGGTTTCTGAGAGTACGGCCTAGACCTGCTCTTTTATGAAAATCGCTATGAGATAACTGTTGTTGTGATTTGGCGCTTTATAAATAAAATTGAAATTGAATTGAGTTGATGGAAAAGAAGTTAGTTAACAGTTATAAATATTTAGGTATGGTCATTAATTTTAAACTGTGTCAGAACCCATATTAGCAACCTAAGCTTAAGCTTGGCTTGGCTTTCTCTACAGATCAAAATCATCCTTATACACTCGAGCTAGAAAATATTAGATTATGGTAATCTGACAATAGAAGCACTTCTGCCCAATGCCTACAGAAATTGGATGATGTGCATTATTGTCCATCACTGGCTAGAGTTATAGGACACATAATTGAACCCCTACTATAAATCTCAATTGCCCTCTCTCTATACAAGTAGGTGTAATCATTGGCTATGTTTTATCTATAAGGTACTTTTGGACAAGCTCCTACCAATCTGAGTATTTTTTATAACAAGTACTCAAGGCCACTATGGATTATGTGTGAAGGATGTCCTGCATTCCCCTGTGTCCAAACAAAATTAGGTAAAAAAGACTTCATGTTTGCTACACCTCCTCCTTGGAACCTTCTTCAGGACTCATTTAAACTGACTGCCTTTATTTCTTATAGACAGTTTCTTTCAATTCAATTCAAGGATATGGAGCAGGTGAATATTGGTCAGTTATATTGTTATTTTTAAAGTTTTATTCCGCCTTGTTCAACACAGGGGCTTGTGTTTATGTAAACTTGCTGTCTTTTATGTTAGAAATTTGTCCTTTATGTTCTTTTATGCTGCGTCTTGGCCAGGTCTCTCTTACAAAAGAGATTTTAATTCACCTCATTTAACAAAATTTAAATAAAAAACTGACATGTGTTAGTCTTACTGGCCACAAAATGGCAGTATTAGAACACAAATGTCAACCTGTTGAATTTTGAGTAGACCATATTAAAACCAACATTAGCTATATTGTGGGAGAGCAAACTGTCACTTCAGCTGCTGCTGTGCAGCTAACATGTAGAGAAGAGGAGAGAGAGGAGCAGAGCCAGCCCTCATAACTCTCCTGCTACTAGAGCTAATATTACAACAACAGTATGTCTTGGCAAACTGCCAAATGTCCAGTGAATTAATGTTACCTGACACAAATCATGGCAGGAACAACACGTTTATTTTGTTTGGTGGCCCACATACTTTGTTTATTTACCC